>VDFB02284073.1:0-62442 GCA_007258455.2 Sequoia sempervirens | reverse complement strand
ATACTAGTAATCACAAAGGGACATACTCTCTGAAAACTAAATTTTCTTTTCTACACTAAGACTTAGATTTCTAAAATCCTCTTCTCAATAATTCTTGATTTCCTAAGATCCAAAATATTTTATTTATCTTTTCAACTCTATTTTTTTGTGTTTTCCAACTTTTCACCTCAAATAAACTTCAAAAGGACTAGGGTTTAGAAAACCTAATTTAACCTAAGGTTGAAAGTTAACTAGAATCAATAGAAAAGCTCCATAAAAAATGATTTTGCTTCACTAGTTTAACACAATTACACAAAATAGATGTAATCTTCAATTGAGATCTTAATATTTTCATATTATAAATCATTCATTAAACTCATTAAATCAATGCAATTTATTCAATAATTCACAATTTAACTTAAGCGTAAAACAGTTCAGACTAATGATGCACTCAAACTTACAATCAACAAGAATCAAATGGTATGAACCTAGAATTCCATCAACATCAACTCCAATAAATCTTCAAATAAAATAAATAGATTTCAAAAGATAGATCTTGAGTAAATACATTCAACCATGCTAACATTAAAAATTTAACACATAATAATTCATAAAGATGAACTTTTGTATTAATTTTAGCAATATTTTTATAACAATTATCCCCTTTTACAATGGAAAAGGAATAGCCTTTTATATATTTTCAAATATAAATGAAAGGTTAAGATTCATTGTTGATCAATGACCTGGATTTGTCCAAATTAGGGTGGTTTAGAATAGGACAATTTATATTAGGGCGGCCCATATTGCATTTTATACAAAATTTTAAATAATAATCCTTTGGTACAAGACTTTAGGTGAGCTAGGCTAGGTGTGGTAGTTTTACATCAAAAAGCGGATTTGGCATTGATTTCAAAATAGACCTTCATCCACTACTACTTGTCCAACCTTCTTTTCCTTTCTAGCATATTCTAGAAATATGGAAAGGATCTCATTAAGTTCCTCATTGGTGTTACAAATATGACCTAGTTTGGTGGCATTGTCATTGATGTCAACATAGTTCAGTATGTTGATGTTTGTACATGTATAGCTGAGATACTTTTGAGATGTAGTGAGTACATGGAGCTATCTTTATGGTGTTGTAATTGTGTAGTATTGGTGAGTTTCCAAGTGCTTTTGAGAAAATTAAATAAAGAAGAGAAGTTAGAGTGTTGAGTGTGTTTAGAACGTGCTCCAGTATGTGCTCTACATTTCTCCTTTGTTGATCCTATTCCTATGCGGATCTGAAGGCATGTTGATGGTGATTTGATGATGATATAGTCTGAGTTTTAGTCTCTAGTGAGATGGTACGTGAAAGTTGTGTCCTCCAGTTTGTGTGTTCCACTGGCAGTGTAAGTGTTATGTGAATTGGGAGAAATATGTTTGTTTTGCATTTCTCCTCTATTTTGTTTCAGATCGTGTGGATTTGGTAGATGTCTTATGAAGGTCTTTCCTATGCTTTGGTGAAGAGGTTTGGAGTTTTGTAATCTGAAAATCATGTTTCAGTATTTTTGTGTGTGTCTGCATAGACCAGATTGATTGGCGAAAGGAGTTAAGTGTTTGAAGCCTATTGTTTTTGCTACGGATGTATCTTAAATATTCTAAGATGTATTATTGTGCATAATGAAGCGTGTTGCATTCTATGTGTGTCATCTTCTTGCTAGGAAGCATGTGCATCATTGATAATTTGTGTTTTCATTAGGTTTGGCCGACCTAGTGTTTACACTTCATTCAAAGAATAAAATTTAATTGAGGAAGCACGTAGAAGATTCAAGAATATAATTTTTATATTTTTATTGGTCCACTCTTATTCCTTTCCACCACAAAAATATAGAGTTTCCGAACTAATTTGAATTTATGAAATGGTGTATTGTGGCTGGCCTTGGTAAATGTTTCTAAGGTTGAGAATGATATAAAAGCAAGGTGAGTTGTGAAGAATTGTATGATAGTGTGATGTAAAGTGACGAAAGTGTGCCACAAATCATAAGAGCAGAAGTGTGTGTGCGAGTTGTGTTGAAGACAATGAGACAAGGGTTTCTGTAATCATACGAATGTGCTTTAATTGTAGTGGTGGATCTTTTGGTTCTGTAGGCAATGAGCCTCCTTGTTGGACAGTGAGTCCTTTCTGTAGGCAATGAGCCTTTGTATTTGGATAGTGAGTCCTCTTTTGGGCAGTGAGCCCTTGGAAGTGAGCCTTTGTTTTATAATATTTATATTGTGAGTTAACCCTCACCGTGGTTTTTCCCTTATTGGGTTTTCCACGTAAAAATCTAGTGTTCATTGTGTTGATTTAATTTATGTTATCTATGTTTCATGCTCATATTTAATAACATAATAGTGTGGTTGAAGATTTGATAAGTGATAAAGTTTTAAGTTTGAATTTGTGTGACAACTGATTCACCCCATCTCTCAGTTGTCTTGCACCTGTTTAACAATTGGTATCAAAGCTTCTTGTTCCCTATGTAGAGCTTAACTGCTTAAGGAAGATCTAATAGCACACAAGTTGTCGATCCCTATGTTTGATGGAACTGACTACAAAGATTGGAAGGGACAAATGAGAGGATATATTATCTCTCTTGGTTTCAAGACCTGGAAGGTTGTTGAGAATAAGTATACACTTCTGTTTGGTGGTGTTAATATTGCAGATGAGATCTCTACTGATGAATAAAATGAGAGGGCGAAGTATGTGAGTTGTAGTGGTTCATCTAAAAATGAGCGAATCAAGGTTAATTTATTGGACACTACATATGATGTCTGGAAGAAGCTGGAAGACATGTATGAAGGGAATGAAAAAGTGAAATTGACAAGGAGATTGGCAACACAGCGTAGATTTGTGAACCTAAAAATGGAAGATGGTGAAACATTTATAAGTTTCTTTCACAAGGTTGAATAGATTGAAAATGAGGTTAGAAATCAAGGAGGAAAGCTAGCAGATGAAGACATAATAGAGAAGATCCTGATCACCCTACTGGACTGCTATAGCGATAAGATCTTGGTGATTGAAGAAATGTATGACCCTAAGAAGTACACCTTGGAACACTTGTTCAAAACCCTATAAGCATTTGAATTAAGAAAGTTCTAGAAATATGACAAGATAGAAGAAAAGATAGAAACCACATTTAAGGAAATGAAGATTGAGGAGGAACTGGATAGCGATGATGTTGATGAGTTGGAAGCCAACTTCACAAGGAAATTGAAGAAAGGTACCAGAAAGTATAAAGGTATGTTGCCCTTTAAATGCTTTAGTTGTGGTAATATTGGTCATTATGCTTCAAGATGTACAAATAGGGCTGCACATAAGAAAAACAAGGATTATAAAGATAAGGATAGGAAGGATAAAAGGTATAAGAAGTTGTACTATGTTAAGGAAGAGGCATGTATTTCTGATGATGAATCTGAAAATGAGGTTGATGATAGTGAATGCTTATTCTTAGCTTTGGAAAATAAATTTGTATCCACTAACCCTGGAAAGTGTGTAAGCAAAAGGGCTCTAAAAGTTAAGAAGAATAGGATGGAAGGTACTCTAGTTACTGCATTTCATGCAAGACAGAATGAAGACTATTGGGTAATTGATAGTGGATGTTCAAATCACATGACCGAAGACAAGAGTAAGTTCACTAAACTTAAAAAATATGATGGTAGTTTAGTTATGTTTGGTGATGATTCAGGAGCTATGATCTATGGTAAAGGTTCAATTAGTTTTGATGGAGTGCATAGCACTGATGATGTATATTATGTGAAGGGTTTGAGGCATAATATTTTGAGTGTTGGTTAGATGTGTAGCAATGGCTTTAAGCTTGTGTTTTAGAACAATACCTATGAAATTGGGAAAGGATCCGAAAAAGGAGATATGATTGTAGCTAGAAGAAGAACTCATGGAAACATCTATCAGCTGAAAGGAGTTGATGGTCATTGTCTTGTATCTCAGATTAGTGAAATTTGGTTATGGCACCGGAGAATGGTACATGTGAACTTTGCTAACCTAGTCAAGATCAATAAAAAGGAAATAGTTTGAGGACTTCCTAGAATCACAAGACCTACTAATGCTATCTATAGAAGTTGTCAAGTGGGGAAGCAAACAATATGTAGCTTTAAAGGAAAAGAATATTCTACTATTGGTATGCTGGAGTTGGTACATACTGATCTCTGTGGTCTGACTAAGACTAGAAGATTGAATGGTGATAGATATTTCATGTTGCTTATTGATGATTACACTCAGATGACATGGGTTTCATTTCTCAAAGAAAAGAATCAGGCCCTGGATAGGTTTAAGGTATTAAAAGCAAGAGTGGAAAATGAAGTAAATTTGAAAATCAAATGTTTAAGATTGGATAGAGGTGGTGAATTCACTTCTGGTGAATTTAATACATTTTGTGAGAAGCATGGCATTAAAAGATAGTATTATGCTCTGAGAACCCCACAACAGAATGGAGTAGTTGAAAGGTAAAATAGGATATTATAGGAAGCTGCTAGAACTATGATGAAAGAATCTAATGTACCAGATGTATATTTTAGAGAAGTGATACATATTGTTGTTTATGTTCTTAACAAAGTTCAGATCAGGAACAACAACGCAAAGACACCTTTTGAGTTATGGATTGGTAAGACTCCTACTATGAAATATTTTAAGGTGTTTGGAAGAAGATGCTATATTAAAAGAGATGATGAAAATCTTGGAAATTTTGATGCTAGATGTGATGAAGGAATATTTCTTGGATACTCTACTGCTAGCAATGCATACAAATGCTTTAACAAAAGGTTGAGGAAGATTATTGAAAGTGATTATGTGAAAGTTGATGATGACATACACAAACCTATTGAGATAAGTGTTGAACTTGATGATCCTATCTGTGGAAATATACCTGAAGAAAATAAGGAGAAGGAAGAACAAGAAGAAAAATAAGAAGAGGAACAAGTGGAAGAAGAGGAATAAGAGAATGAACTGGAACCTTTTGTTTTTTTCCTAAATATGTACAAAAGAATCATCTGAAAGATAAGATAATTGGAGACAAGAGTGAAGGAGTAAAGACAAGAAGTAGAGTTGCGGCTAAGGTAAATTTTTGTTTACTCTCTAAAATAGAACCTAAATCTGTAAAAGAAGCATGTGAAGATGAAAGTTGGATGAGATCTATGAAAGAAGAATTGTGGCAAATAGAGAAGAATTAGACATGGGAACTAGTCCCTAGACCTATGAACAAGAATGTGATTGGCTCAAAATGGGTGTTCCAAAAGAAACTGAATGAAAATGGAGAAGTGGTGAGGAATAAAGCAAGATTGGTATGCAAAGGATATTCACAAGTTGAAGGCATAGATTTTGAGGAGACATTTTCCCCTGTGACCAAAATGGAAGCTATCAGAATGTTTTTGGAATTCTCTACCCACAAGGACTTTAAGGTATATTAGATGGATGTTAAGTCAACTTTTTTGAATGGTGAGTTGGAGGAAGAAGTATACATGGAGCAACCTGAAGGGTTTTAGTTGTCTGACAAACCAGACATGGTTTGTAAATTGAAGAAAGCATTGTATGGATTGAAGCAAGCTCCCAAAGGTTGGTATGCAAGACTGGACAAATATCTGACAAAACAAGGATTCAACAAAGGTTCTGTCGACAAAAATCTCTACTTCAAAGTGCAAGGTAATAAGATGTTGATTGTAGTTGTTTATGTTGATATCATTTTTGGAGGAAATTAAGGCATGTGTAAAAAATTTGCTGAAGAAATGCAGAAAGAATTTGAGATGTTTATGATTGGTGAATTGAATTTCTTTATTGGTCTACAAGTGAATCAAATTGATAAAGGGATATTCATTTCATAGTCTAAGTATGTAAAGAGTTATTGAAAAAGTTTCGGATGGAAGATTCTAAACTGGTTTGTACTCTTATGGTAACCAGATGCAAGCTGAGCAAGGATGATGAATCTGCTAAGACTGATCAAAGAAAATACAGATCCATGATTGGAATATTGTTGTATCTCACTGCTACCAGGCTAGATATTATGCATGCAGTGTGTTTAGTTGCTATATTTCAAGCAGATCCTAGAGAAGCACATCTTATGGTTGTAAAAATAATATTTAGATATATTAAGGGCACACCAGATTATGAACTATGGTATCCTAAGAGTAATGAATTTACCCTGAGTGCTTATACAAATGTTGATCAGGCTGGATGTGTAGATGATCAGAAGAGTACCAGTGGTGGTGCTTTCTTTCTTGGTGGAAGATTGGTTTCATGGTTGAGTAAGAAGCAAGACTCGGTTTCTTTATCTACTACAATGGTAGAGTATATTGCTGCAGCATCCTGCTACACACAAGTTTTGTGGATGAAGCAAACTTTGAAAGATATTGGTGTAGTATGTGATGAACCTATCTCTATCTTTTGTGACAATACAAGTGCAATAAAAATTTCAAAGAACTTGGTTATGCATTCAAGAACGAAGCACATATCTATCAAGTATCATTTTCTGAGAGAGAAAGTGTTGTAGAATGAGGTCAGATTAGAGTATGTAACAATAAAGGAACAAATTGCAAACATATATACTAAGGCTCTTATGAAGGATACTTTTGAGCATCTTAGGGAGAGGTTGGGGGTTGTTGGCCCTCCTAAATAGGTGCATCAGTCCAGTGAATTCACACATTCTTCATTTACCTGGACTGATTGATGGGTCTACTCTGCAGGGGGAGTAGAAAAGATTTTCATTGTTGTAGTATGAGTGTACTCCTAAGGGGGAGCAATCAGAGCAGTTGTTCTTTTCCATTGATTTCAAAGGGAGAGAAAAGGTTATGTGTTTCCATCAATGAAAAAGGGGGAGATTGTCACAAATATGAGCTAGTTTGGTGGTGTTGCCATTGATGTTGTCATTGATGTCAACACAGTTCAATATGTTGATGTTTGTACATGTATAGCTAAGATACTTCTTAGATGTAGTAAGTACATGGAGCTATCTTTATGGTGTTGTAAATGTGTAGTATTGGTGAGTTTCCAAGTGCTTTTGAGAAAATTAAATAAAGAAGACAAGTTAGAGTGTTGAGTGTGTTCAAAATGTGCTTCGGTATGTGCTCTACATTTCTCCTATGTTGATCCTATGCTTGTACGGATCTGAAGGCGTGTTGATGGTGATTTAATGATGATATAGTCTGAGTTTTAGTCTCTGGTGAGATGGTACGTGAAAGTTGTGTCCTCTGGTTTGTGTGTTCCATTGGCAGTGTAAGTGTTATGTGAATTGGGAGAAATATGTTTGCTCCGCATTTCTCCTCTATTTTGTTTCAGATCGTGCAGATCTAGTAGATGTCTTGTGAAGGTCTTTCCTATGCTCTAGTGAAGAGGTTTAGAGTTTTGTAATCTGAAAATCATGTTTCAGTATTTTTGTGTGTCTACATAGCCCAGATTGACTGGTGAAAGGAATTCAATGTTTGAAGCCTGTTATTTTTGCTACAGATGTATCTTGAAGATTCTAAGATGTATTCTCATGTATAATGAAGTGTGTTGCATCGTCTCTGTGTCATATTCTTGTTGGGAAGCTTGTGCATCATTGAAAATTTGTGTTTTCATTAGGTTTGGCCGACTGAGTGTTTACACTTCATTCGAAGAATAAAATTTAATTGAGGAAGCATGTAGAAGATTCAAGAATATATTTTTTTATGTTTTTATTGGTCCACTCTTATTCCTTTCCGCTACGGGAATTTAGAGTTGCCAACCTAATTTGAATTTATGAAATGGAGTATTGTGGCTGACCTTGGTAAATGTTTCTAAGGTTGAGAATGGTATAAAAGCAAGCTGAGTTGTGAAGAATTGTATGACAGTGTGATGTAAAGTGACGAAAGTGTGCCACAAATCATAAGAGCAAAAGTGTGTGTGCGAGTTGTGTTGAAGACAGTGAGACAAGGGTTTCTGTAATCCCGTGAATGTGCTTTAATTACAGTGGTGGATCTTTTGTTCTCTTTTGTATTTGTAGGCAGTGAGCCTCCTTGTTGGACAATGAGTCCTTTTTGTAGGCAGTGAGCCTTTGTATTTGGACAATAAGTCCTCTTTTGGGCAGTGAGCCCTTGGAAGTAAGCCTTTGTTTTATAATCTTTATATTGTGAGTTAACCCTCACCATGGTTTTTCCCTTATTGGGTTTTCCATGTAAAAATTTGGTGTTCATTATGTTGATTTGCTTTCTGTTATCTGTGTTTCATGCTCATATTTAATAACAAAATAGTGTGGTTGAAGATTTGATAAGTGATAAATTTTTAAGTTTGAATTTGTGTGACAATTGATTCAACCCCCCTCTCAGTTGTCCTACACCTATTTAACAATTGGGAGGTGTGGGAACCATTTGTATCCTATTCTTCAAGGCAACCAACTCACCATCAAAACCCTTTATCAATTTAGTCTAATAATTTTGTGATTCCTTGAATCTATGCATTATGTTTAGAAACATAGGTGCATATTCAAGATGATCTTCAGTGAATGAGGAATCTGATGAGTGTGAAAAGTTTTCCTTCCATAATTTCTTTAAAGCATTAATATCCATATTATCTCTGGAATTTTTTTTCTTGTTAGTGCTTTTAGTAATGAAAAAAAACCATCAAAAATTTCATTCAAAGACTTTTCAATTCTTGTGGAATCACTTATGGCTTTATCCAGTATTCCCCTTTTAAACATTAATGAATGAAACCAATATTTTGGTTCATTAACCTTATTTTTTTCCACTATTTTCTCCCTAATCAAAATTTCTTATGGGACATCAATTAACATGCTCAAACTAAGTAACATTTTATCATCAAAACTCCTACAATCTAAAACCATTTTTTGAACCTTCTAAAGGAAACCTTGGGTGGTGGTGTAGACCTGCATTAATTCCTCAAAATTCTAATTACCCCTATCAAAAACATCACGAATTCATTTGTTGGTCACCCTGGTAGCTAATTTCATTTTCTTCAATTCATCAATTGATTTTTTTGATAACACCTCTAGAGGACTAAATGTGCCTTCAACTCGTTGCACAAGACTGACTAGGTGTTTGATATAACTTTGTAACTCCTCTACTTGTGCCTTTAATTATGCCTTTTCCTTCACTTACTTTTCCAATCTTTGTACTATGGTCTCAACAGATTCTTTGAGCTCTTGGACCTCCTGTTTCTTCATGGTTGGCCACAAATTCATTGAAGAAACATTCTATTCCACAAAAGCAATCTATCCTTTTCCTTTTCAACTGAGGCAGTGTAAATGTGCACAACCTTGTTATTTGAATCATCCTCAATGATATTTGAATAAATTTTTGCCCTCTTCTTTTTCTTGGGCTTATTGATCCTAGATAAAAAGTCTTCAAGATTTGGAGCAATTGTTTCTATAATTGGCTTTTCATGTAACTGGTCTCTTATCCAATCACATGTTGTTGATTGTTGAATTTTTTGAACATACCCTTTCTCCTAGATTTCTCAATAAACCTTGTCCTCTAGACCATTATTCTTCTCCTCTTGATGAACATATTTTTGATCTTGTTGCACTTTCTTAGCATTATCCTTCTTAGGTTCATCCTTTTGTTGCTCATCATTCACTTCTACTAATGGGAGCTTCATATTCTACTCCTCATACTGATAGACTTATTGTTGTACCTCCACTTGAATATTTTGTTCTTAAAAAATTGGAGCAGTCATTTCCTCCAAGACAGTTGACTCTTTATTTTCTTACTCCATTTCTCCTAAGATTTTATCAATGTTATCTAATTTGGGAAATGGAATGCTACCCTGAGAAGAGGATTTCCTCTTATATACTACTTGTGATTTCTCTCTTGAACTATCCAATGAAATCAACTCTTCCCTTTGTACATCCTTACTTTGTGAAGTAGTAGTGGTAGTGGGAGTTGCTGATGCAACTAGTATATTTTTAGTTGGCACAAAGGAAGGAATAGCCTCTTGCTGAGTAACATTCGATGGGAGAGTCTGCTCTACTATGGAAGGAGGAGGAATAGGAGGAGATATGTCTATGGTGGAAGAAGAATCTATTTCCTTTAACTTTTGTTTGACTCTTTGCAGGAGGCTCTGTTGTTGCAACTCTAGTGATTCTTCTTCTTTTCTCTATTGGATTTCTCTCTAGAGTATCTTTCTTCTTTTCTCTATTGGCTTCCTCTCTATAGTATATTTCTTCTTTTCTTTCATCTTCTTAACTTCTAAAGGTTCTTATTCAGTATCTTCCTCATCTATATCATGAGTTTTACCTTCTTTTGTTTCTTTCTCCTCATCCTCTGATGAGTGTGACTCTAAGTCACCCATCAAATCAAATGTTAATGCCACCCCTTCTTTAGTCAAACTGGAAGTCATGTATTCCACCCATTTCCTTGTCTATTTCAAAATTGGATCCATTAATTCATCTAATTTTGTAATTTCTTCTTCAGCCCAATCAAGAGGTGGAATCGGTCTATCCTTCACCAAATCATAATTATGGTATTGTATACAATCACCATCATCCACCACCTAATCAGGTACAAAGAATGGCCTATAAAGCTTAACCATGTCAACTGTCATTATTGAGTACCTTCTCTTTTTGACCTCCAATTCATGTTTGCAATTGGCCCATTAGTCATCATTGTGAGGCTTGTGCCTATACCACCTACTAGTTAATTGATTGGCTTATCATATGGGTCAAAATTTATTCTAACTCTATGAGTTTTCATGTTAAATAATTGCAACTCAACCTCTGAGTTTTCAGCTCCCAATGTTGATGGACAAGCTTCTATTCCACCAAGCATAATGAGAAAGTATACACCTACCTTATGCCTTTCTTTTAAAATTTTGTTAAAAAGGTTTAGTTTCCTTGTTACTTCCAAAATTATAATCTTTTTGTGGGATACGTCGACAACCTATTTGGTCTATTAGGGAAACCTTGTATTCTAATATAGGAAAACTTGGGAAACTATAATACCATGATCCATATTTTTTTATTAAATCCACGACCTCTTGTGATAGCCTAGCATTCTAAGTCCCTTACAAAATATTTACAGTATACATGAGGAATGCATTATTTACCCTTTTGTAGTGGGTGGTACTTTGGAGGTACAATTGGTGATAGTAGTCATAAAATTCGTATGCCCAAGTCTAGTGCCCACATCCCCAAGACATGTCAATCCTCTATATCTGAAATTTATTGCAAGCATGTACACCACATATGAGGTCATCATAAAAGTAACCTTTTCTCCAAGTTCCTAAACCAAGCATCTATGTTGTCACAAAGTATTTTTCCCCAATGGACATTCTTATCTCTAGTCAATATATATTCAATGTAGGAGAACATCCATTCTTCAAATTAAGCTGATATTTGGAGACCCATTATTCTACTTAAGAGGGTGACTAAAACTTCATACTCATCTTTGAAATCACTCCTATAGAGGGTCTTGGGAATTTTGGAGTAATTTGGCCTGGGTTTTTCCAGCCAATGTGAGTTGATTATCTCCAAGAACCTTCTAGGCCCTTGGGTGTAGATCCCTTTGGTTGTTTCTTGGGAAACCATTTTCATCTTTAAATGAGTTGTGATGTTAAAGGCCTCAGCTATAGCCATCTCTATGAAATTGTCTTGGGTGAATATATTGTAATCCCTTTACAGATTATAAAATAGTGATTTCAGCCACAATTATTGTGAGATAAATCTCTCCTCTCAAAAAGGGGAGGCTCCCTTCTTACTACTTACTAGAACAAAAAGTAAAATATGCTAGACTTCACAATATATACACTATTTAAACCATGTAGGGGGTGTGTTACATTCATCATTTTCTCTTATTTAAGAAAATTTCTTTACAATGTTCCATAGTGTTACTTCATAATGCTTAATACAATTCCAAGTAATAACCTAAGCAATAATTCCCAATATTCTCAATTTAGACATAGGTATAATCCAAGAATACTAGTATAACTAAAAGATATGTAACCAGAAAACACATAAAAGCACAAAGTATTTTCGTTTTTCTCAATAAGAGTTCTTCAATAATCGATGAAATTTGGAGCAAAAAGTATTTCAATCCACACCACGAAAAGATCCACGTACCAAATGAATAATTTCAAGCTCAAAGTCTTGAAATTCTTCACCAAAAGATATTAATAGCACACACACAGTTCTAAGAGATCAATATAACACAATTTATAAAGTTGATCATGAAATCCCTTCCAATCATAATAGAGAAATGCCACTTATTCCACTAATAATAAGAAAGATCAAGCAAAAATGACATAAGAACACTCTTGCTCTAACAATATTAATTCAACACAAAGTCTGATATCAAAATCTACCTTCTTTTATTAATAGATTTGTATTTTAAATTCAATCTCAAAGTCGCAAAGTTGAGAAATAATTTTAGTAGCACTTCCTTCCAATAGATAAAAGGTGAAAAATACAAATAAGCTCTCATATTTATAGGTGAGAGATAAGAGCTAATCTAGGAAAAAAATTAACTACTTTGACTTATTCATCGATGGAGTCCAAAATTATTGGAGAACTTCAAAGTTGCTACATGTATTTACCATTTGACAAATGACATGTAAATTGTCTTTGGCTAACTACAAAAACTTGAAAACTAAACTAAGGAATGGTCAGCCTTCCTTAACATTTTGCATCAATAAATCATCATGATGATGTGCACTTTATCACTGTTTGGCATTGGAGTGTACTTGGAGATGGCAAGGATTCTAGAGATTGATTCCTTCTATGGTGTTGAATGCTTTCCAGTCCCTTTTAGGAACAATTTTCAAATTATCCAGAGTAAACTGAAAATCCATAATTTTGTCCATTGAAGCTATTGAGAAAGCTTCATCTTCAAATTCCTTTCAAACCATTGATGTATACTCTTGAATAGCTAAAAATTTGGGAAGAAATTTCTAGTTGTGTTTCAAAGCTTTCTTGCTCGGTGACAAGAAAGAATTCAATCAAAACCTCTTAGGAACCTGTACACAAAAGATCAGTATGGCATGTAAGAGTAGCTGCAAAAATTTCGTATTTTCCAATGTTAGGGAAAACACTAGTACAAAACATAAATAAATGACTTAAAAAACTACCAAAAATTGGTCATGTGACCATTAGTTTGGTCACGTGACCATTAGTAGTTTATTTCCAGTCATTTATAACATGACCAAATTCATGACTAAACCATTTTTAGTCAATTATTGGTTGTTTTGATTGATCAATTTGGTGGTATATTTAGTCATTGATTGTTATTAATTGATCATTTATTTAGTCATGGAAGTAATTTATTTAGTCATGAAAGTTGTTTATTTATTCATGGTAGTTGTTTATTTAGTCATGGTAGTCATTTAATTAGTCATTGTAGCCATTTATTTAGTCATGGTAGTTATTTATTTAGTCATTGTAGTTTTTAATTTTAGTCATGGTAGTCATTTATTTAGTCATGGTTTAGTCATTTATTTGGGTGAATCAGTGATTCAAGTTACAAATCAAACCTAACTTAATTAATCCTCAAAAATTTATGCATATAAACTTCAAGTATCATAGATAGTCAAATGTTGAGAGAAGCACCATGAAATGAAGACTAAAATGCTTGAACAAATATGATTTATCAAACACAAATAGATCACAAATCAAGAGGAGCCACAACACAATATTTACGAGTCTAAAAATTTACTTCATTAAGCCTCATTGGAAAATCAAAACCTCAATGGTTACAAAATTTATTAAATAATTGAAGAATTCATAAAGGCATAAAAATAGAGTCACTCTGTATCAATTATTATTTTTACTTGAAAGTTTCTTTTGGATTTGAAACTCAAGAACCTTTACAACAATTATACTTTACATATCTTTATAACACAATTAGTACACTGGAACATTTGAGATGAGCTTCACTTCAATTTCTAATTGAAGTTAATGCATAGCTAAGTTGAGAATGGGCTAATGATAGCTTCTTCACTGCCACTACTTTTCCACATTTCAACGTGCCCTGCAACCAAACAAATCATAAAAAATGGACCCTTTAAAAATAAACAACTAAATACACTAAATGCTTCAATTGACTTAAGTATTTTACAAATTTGACCTTTCACTTTTGATGGCAAGCCTTGCTGGTTAAAACAAGAAAACATATAGAGACTTCAAATGCTAGCAAACACTCACAAGGAAATTCGGGACTAAATTTAAAAACAAACTAAATACATCAATCCTTCTTAACCAATATCATAAAGAACAAACAATTGCAGTGTTCCATTCGTGTGGTAGGGGGAACACTGGTACAATGCATTTGGCATCAAAGAATGACCTATTTACATTCAATATTATCAACATACAAATTGGTTCAACTTTGTAGCCAGTCAACTAATGTCACCAGGTATTGAAGACTATCTTCCTTCCACTGTCCACTAGTTTTTGCATCATAAAAAACCCCAGTCTCTTCCCCCTGAACCAAAAACCCCTGTTTCAGCGCCTTGATCAAAATGGAGAAGCCAGATGTGAGCAATGCTCTGCATCAACTTCTCCAATTTGGCGAGTTGTTGCCTGGAAATAAGGTTTCAACGAGGGTTTTAGAGTATGTTTTTAAAATAAAAATTATGACCAAGATCCTAATATTGAGCACATTTAGGTTTTAACATTAGGGCATCCTTTACCTGCATTTTTTGTTGCTTTCCCCACCATTATTGGATTTGGCTCCTCCAAACTCTTCCTTGCTATTATTGGTTTTGGCCCCTCCAAACTCTTCCACCGCTAATGGATTCCCTCGTATTGACCTTTCACTTCTCCAATTTGGTGAACTACAACCTAAAAATAAAGGTTTCGACGAGGGTTTTAGAGTATGTTTTCAAAATGAATATTACGGCCAAGATCCTAATACTGAGCACATTTAGGTTTTAACATTACGACATCCATTACCTGCCTTTTTTGCTGCTTTCCCCACCGCTATTGGATTCGGCTCCTCCAAACTTGTTTTAGAGTTTATTAAAATATGTTTCTCGCCCCCTAAAAAGGATTAGGGTTTGTTTCTTGCTTCTCGATTTCAAAATTGGATTTCAAATTAAATAAACTAGACAATGGATAAATCTCCCACTTATGCCCCCAATATATTATAATATTATAATATTATAATATTATTATATATATATATATATTATATTATATTATATATATTATATATATATAGAGATATATATAATATTATAATATTATATAATATATATTATATATATATATTATATAATAACATATTATAATATAATATATTGTATTGTAATATAATATTATTATTATATTATATTATAATACAACCAACTCCCTCAATTCGAAATATTTTTTTAAATTATCCACTTTCATATCATATTGCCTAATTTTTATTTGTGTGACTAATTATTTAGTTGTGTTTTTTACCCGATGATCAAATTAGCCATTTATTTAGTCATTTATAGTTGTGCTGCAAAAAATGAGTAGAATTTAGTCATCTTTAGTTGTTGTGACTAAAAGTTTTAGGCATGTAGTCATTTATTTTCCACATTCTACTAGTGAAAACATGGTTTTCTGCACTGGCGTATGCTTTGGAAATTCATATGCAAAAGTGGAGAACAACTGAGCTCCTGCATGGGGTATTACATTTCAGATGTAATGTCTCAAAATTTTTGAGATACTGCATGTTGGATGTAAATTTGAGCAATTACATGGGTTTGAATAGTTTGGATGCAATGGGGGTGAAAAATGGAATGATTGTGCGTAAACTGGGGTTTGAGCGCGATGGGTGCAAAAAATAGAGCGCAACAGATCATTTTGGAAAAAGGGGAAAAAAATTTAGTGTTAGGAAATTTTTGGCAAAAGTGTGTATATGCGCTGAATTTTAACGATGTTGCAAGTGGAATGGAGCAAAATTTGTAGTAGCGTTGAAAAATGGCGAAACTGCAAGTGAATGTGGATGCTTTGCAAAAAGTTTCAAAGTCAACAAAAATTACTAATTTTGTAAGTGGGTAGAATTTTGTTTTGTTTGCAAATTCGTCATAAAATTCCAACTTTGCAATTTTAGAACTTTTTGATTTTTTTGGCTAAATCGCTAAAATTTAACGATTTTACAAGTAACCTTTGGTTTACTTGTTAGGTTGGGGAAAAATCCCGACCTTACAAGTGAGGAATGATATTATTTGCTAAGTTGTTAAAAATTAATGACTCTACAAAGACCTTAAAAATATGTTGTTGGGTTAGGGGAAAATCCCGACCCTACAATGGGGTAGAACACTACATTAGTAAGTTAAAAAAAAATCGCCGATCACACATAAGGGTAAGTCATAGTTTTCACCTTCATCGAAAATCACCGAAGTGACAAGTAATACAAGTTTGAATTTGCTTTTGGATAGGCAGAACTTTCCACTTACTCTACAAAAAGGCATAAACGTTTTTGTAAGGTTGGGAAAAATCTTGACCATACAAAAGGGAGTTTAAAACTTTTATATGCAAATATTTTCGATGCGGATGTAGACAAAACACATTAGTTCCTATGGGGTCAGGGAAAATCCCTAACTCTACAAGATACAACAGAGGTAAAGCACTCATACTTGTTCGTGCAAAGTAAAACCTCACTTGTATGAAATGATCACTCATTTTCACGATTGGTAAAAACTATCGATTGTGCACACAAACATGAACTTGACACTGACATTAACTGAAATGGAAATCACGAAAAAATGCAATTAACACGGGTTTGAAATCCATGTCAGAGAAAATTTGGAAATAACCCATGATGCATCAACTCTAATAATATTTAGATGATGAGATCTAGGTTCAAAACTTAGGGTTGATGAGCAAACAGGAAAAAACAATTACCAAAGCTTGATCAAACAAGGTTTCAAAATTCTCACGACGAAGGTATGAGGAGGAATAATGAATGAAAATAAGGAAGAAAACAAATAAAAGTGCTTTAAAAAATTGATTAAAAAAAATTTAAAACAACATTTAATATGTGAGTGTGAAAAACGAGATTGCAGGAGCGTGATTTTTTGACACGCTTACAAGTTATTTTTGACATACTTGCAAATTCAAGAAAATTTAACAATCTTGCAAGTAACTTGCAAGGTTGGGGAAAAACACCAGCTTGACAAGTAACTCGGCCCTTTTTAATTTTGACTTGTAGGGTTGAGGAAAAACCCTGACCTTGCAAGTATAAAAAATTTCTAAGTCCTGAAAATCTGATTTTCGTAATGGCCAAAAAGAAGAATTTTGACGAACTGACGAAGGTTATCGTTTAGAAGACATTCTAAGACTTGGGATCACACATGAGGGAAAATTGAAATTTTCCTTGTTTTTCCTGCTTAGAGTACATGGGACTACAAGATAGATAAGTTTCGTAGGGGTTATCCCGTGAATCAAGCACAACTGGATTCAAGGGTAACAATTGGCTCTAGTTGTGGAGCTTCCTTCAGTTGTTCTCTGAAATGATCAAATGGAGAAGAATTCTAGTCTCTAAGTGTCTTCATCCATCCATTGGGCATAGAGTTAGGTGACAAAAACAAAAAGACTCAAAAATAAAAAAGATGCAAAGACTACAAATATTTACAAAAATCATGTGTCACCTACTTGATTGAAATGCTTCAAATGTTGTCTGCTATGTGGAAGTGAAAACAGAGTGCCATCTTCATATGCAAGCAAGAAACTATTTTCACCACATGTTGGTGAACTTGTGAAAGGTCCCCTCCTTTTGTTCCATGATGCATCAAATAATGTATTATGCCAGGATCCCATACACAATGGTGTTAATGTTGCAACCTTTCACTTTTGGTTTGACACAAATTCCTCACCTGAAAAACCACTAACTCGACATCACCTCGAGTATATTTTTTTTATAACTTCCTTACATGCAATTTCAATCTCTAACAAAAATGCTTGATATTCAACAATGTTATTAGTATTATCAAACTACAGTTTGAAAAATAAAGGGAGGATATTTCCTTTAGGAGGTATGAGAACAATTCCTATTCACAACCCTATGCATGAACAACTGCCATCAAATTCAATATTCCAAACATCATTTGGATCCACTAAAATGACAGTTTCAAAATCTGTGACTTCTTCATCCAAAGAAGTTTCAACATCTGAAGAAGACTCTAAATCTGAGGAAGATGAGCCATTAGTTTCTTGCCCTTTACTTGAATTTTTACTTGAAGACTCATATACTTCATCAATTTTCAAAAAGTAAAAGCTCATCCCAGGTGACTCAAAGAGAATTTGAGCCTTCGGGTCATCTGATTTTGTTAAAGAAAACTTTGCTTCCCTTTCTGGAAACAGTTTCTGCATCGCACCCTTGATGGGTATTCTTGCTTCTGACCAGTCCATATTTATCTCACCTCCTACATCCTTGCAGAAGTTGCATCCTGGAAAAATACCATGTGATGCAGGAATGTCTGCCACCAAGACTGTCATCTTAATCTTCTTCTCTAGGAATGCAACAAAGGCAAACTACACATCCTTGATTTTCCCAACCAAAGGCACTTGTTTATTCTCCATCAAAAAGCAATGGGAATTTTTTTTTGTAAGATTCAATCCCAAAGAAATAGCTACTTTAGCGGGCATGACATTATCAGAGGCTCCAAAATCAATTACACAGTTGCTCAACTTAAAATCGTAAACAAGCAAAGAGATGTAAAATGAGTTTATCGTCTTAGGGAAAGATGATGGAGTGGATACCAAGCTGCTTTGAGGAGGTGTAGGCTTGGAAGCAGCTAGGATGCTATGAGAAGGTTCTTGACTTGGATGGGTTCCCCTATCCTTAAAAAACTTGACAAGTCTATCAAACTGACCAGGATTGGCGTTTAGATATTTAGCTTCAGAAATTTGAATCTTGGTTTTCTTAACATGATCAATTATATCAAAAGCCTGAAAAGAACTCATCAAAGAGGATGGGGTAATTTAACTGGTAGGTTTAGCAATAACAATACTGGTCTTTGGAATCAAAGTATTGGCCTTGGGTGTTGAAGAAGACACAGGAGGACGAGTAGCACTTACTTTCTTGTTGTTGTTATATCCTTTGATTATATTGCAAAGGATTTCCCCTTTTAGCAATAATAACTTGAGGTCGTGGACTATCCTTTTCTTTCATCACATCAACTTGAGGTTGATCAAGTTGTTGCGAATGAGTAAAAACAACATAAGCATCAATCACCAAGTATTCTTCATCCGATTCTTCTTTGTATTGCAAAAATCCAATATTAGAGTTGTCAATTGGGTCTGCTTCCTCCTCCTAGAATAGATTGGAATTTTTTTCAGTAGGATATTCTAGCTATGAATAATCCTTTTTCTCAGCTTTATAGTATCCCACTACTATATTTGTGGGTGGTGGAGCTTCAAGAGAAATTCTTCCTTGTGGTGTAGGAAGTTTGTTCTGGTTTCTATTACCAGAATAATTGGAGAATTTAGAAAGGTTCTCCTTGGAACATCCTTTATGGAGGATTATATGAACCTTGAGAAACTTGTTTCTTCAAAGCTAGCAACTCATTTGCTAGTTTCTGGATCATAAGATTGATACTTGTATTGGTAGATGAAGATGAATATGCTTTCCCTTTATTTCTTTTTGTTTCTTTTCTATTTTTTCCAGGAAGTATCAAATCATCTTCAAAACTAGTAGCCAATTTTTGTGCTACCTCAAGATTAGTTGGAACTGATCTCCACAACAAGAAGCTTACTTCTGGTAGTTTTGTGTTAATGAAGAAACATTTGAGGTTATGAGCCATGGGCTTAGCCTCAACATGAATCCTTGTTACGGACTTATTGAATTTGGCCAAAAACTCACACATGGGTTTGTGTGCTTCTTTTCTCATGGTTGTAAGTTACACCAACAAGGCATGTGCATCTTCAGCAGGCTTAAATGCGTTCTTCAAACTTAGTATGGAGAGTAGCCCAATTGGTAACAATACTGGGAGCAAGAGTGTAAAACAATTCTACAACTACTCCTTGTAAGGTCTCAAAAAATAACCTTATAGAAACATCCTCATGCTCAACACCAAGAACACCACAAACAATGTAAAAGGTAGCAATATGTTCATCAGGATGTTGCTTACCATCACCATAAAACTTGGGGATGTTCTTGCGAGAAACGTGAGGAAGTTAATGCAAAGAGGCTACCAAATTTAAAGGGCCAAAAGAATTACCCCAAGGGCCAGTAGGTGATTGAGGTTGAGCCATAGCACCTTGAACAATAGTCACTTGAACTGGAGTGATAGGTAAATTCCCACAAAATTAGAAGATTCTTTTGGAAGTGGTGATCTGATTCTTCGAGGAGGATAACTTCTTATATGTTTCAATGGTGACCTTGCTCATGGAGGAGTAGGGATAATATTATGGTGTAGCAACAACTCAAAAAATGGATCAACTTGACCTTTCACCCTTTGACTGCGAGTGTATCTTCTGTATGCTAGAATGTAGTCCTTGAAACAAAATGAAAAATTAGAAATAAAAGATATTTACAAACTTTACAATAAGACATTGGAATACTTGTCCACTTTAATAAAAAATGTGAGGCTTTGGTTGCATCGTCGTATCCCTAGTAGAGTCACCAAAAGAATCTTGGGTCAATATTTTGTAATCCCTTTAGTGATTTCAACCACAATTATTGTGAGATAAATCTCTCCTCTTACAAAGGGGAGGCTCCCTTCTTCTTACTAGAAAAAAAGTAAACTATGCTAAACTTCACAATATATACACTATTTTAACCATGTAGGGGGTGTGTTACACTCATCATTTTCTCTTATTTCAAAAAATGTGTTTACAATGTTCCATAGTGTTACTTCAGAATGCTTATGCAATTCCAAGTAATAACCTAAACAATAATTCCCAATATTCTCAATTTAGACATAAGTATAATCCAATAATACCAATATAACCAAAAGATATGTAACCAAAAAACACACAAAAGTACAAAGTCTTTTTGTTGTTCTCAATAATAGTTCTTCAATAACCGATGATGTAAATTGGAGCACAAAGTATTTCAATCCACTCCACAAAAATATCCACATACCAGATGAATAATTTCAAAGTCAAAGTCTTGAAATTTTCACCAAAAGATATTAATAGCACACACATAGTTCCAAGAGATCAATGTAACACAAAGTTTATAAAGTTAATCTTGAAAGCCCTTCCAATCATAATAGAGAAACACCACTTATTCCACTAATAATAAGAAAGATCAAGAAAAAATGACATAAGAACACTCTTTCTCTAACAATCTTGATTCAAACACAAAGTCTAATTTCAAAATATACCTTCTTTTATTAATAAATTTGTATTTTCAATTCAAGCTCAAAGTCTCAAATTTGAGAAATAATTTTAGCAACACTTTGTTCCAATAGATAAAAGGTGAAAAATACAAATGAGCTCTCTCATATTTATAGGTGAGAGCTAAGAGCTAATCTAGGAAAAAGTTTAACTACTTTGACTTATTCAACAATGGAGTCCAAAATTATTAGAGGACTTCAAAGTTGTTACATGTATTTACCATTTGACAAATGACATGTAAATTATCTTTGGCTAACTACAAAAACTTGTAAAAAACAAAAACTTGAAAACTAAACTAAGGCATGGCCAACCTTCCTTAACAATCTGCATCAAGAAATCATCATCATGATGTGAACTTTATCATTGACTCACATTGGAGTGTACCTGGAGATGGCGAGGATTCTTGAGATTGATTCCTTCAATGGTGTTGAACGCTTTCCAATGCCTTTTAGGAATAATTTTCAAGTTATCCATAGTAAACTGAAAATCCATCATTTTGTCCATTGAAGCTATTGAGAAAGCTTCGTCTTCAAATTCCTTTCAAACCATTGATGTATACTCTTGAATAACTGAAACATTGGCAAGAACTTTCTAGTTGTGCTTCAAAGCATTCTTGCTCGGTGATAGGCAATAATTTGATCAAAACTTCTCAGGAACCCAGACACAAAAGATCAGTACGACATGTAAGAGTAGCTACAAAAAATTTGTATTTTCTAGTGTTAGAGAAAAACATGGTTTTATGCATTGGAGTATGATTTGGAAATTTAGATGCAAAAGTGGAGAACAACTGAGCTCTTGCATGGGGTATTACATTTAAGAAGTAATGGCTCAAAATTTTGAGATACTGCATATTGGATGTAAATTTGAGCAATCACATGGGTTTGGATAGTTTGGATGCATAAAAATGGAGTGATGCATAAAATGGATCATCTGGAAAAAAAATTTTCCAAGGATTTTTTGTTGTATATGCAAAAATGTGTTGCAAGTGGATGGAGCAAAATTTGTAGTAGTGTTGAAAAATAGCGAAATTGCAAGTGAATGTGGATGCTTTGCAAAAAGTTGCAAAGTCGGCAAAAATTACTGATTTTGTATGTGGGTAGATTTTTTCTTTGTTTGCAAATTCATCATAAAATGTTGACTTTGCAATTTTGAAACTTTTTTCTTTTTTGCTAAATTACTAAAATTTAACGATTTTACAAGTAACCTTTGGTTTACTTGTCAGGTCAGAGAAAAATCCTGACCTTATAAGTGAGGAATGATACTCTTTGCTAAGTCATTAAAAATTAACGACTCTACAAAGACCTTAAAATTATGTTCATAGGGTCGGGGAAAAATTTCAACCCTACAATGGGGTAGAACACTGCATTTGTAAGTTCAACAAAAATCGCTAATCACACATAAGGGTAAGTCATAGTTTGCACCTTTGTCGAAAATCATCGAAGTGACAAGTAATACAGGTTCAAATTTACTTTTTCATAGGCTAAACTTTTCACTGGGTCTATAAGAAGGCATGAAAGTTTTTGTAAGGTCGAGGAAAATCCTTGACCATACAAAAGGGAGTTTAAAACTTTGTATATGCGGGTATTTTCAATGTGGATATGGGAAGAACACATTAGTTCCTACAGGGTTAGGGAAAATCACCAACCTTGAAAGATACAATAGAGGTAAGGAACTCATACTTGTTCGCACGAAATATTATCACACTCGTATGAAACGATCACTCGTTTGCATGATTGGTAAAAACTATCGATTGTGCACACAAACATGAACTTGACACTGACATCAACTAAAATTGAAATCACCAAAAAATGCAATTAACACAGGTTTGACATCCATGTCAGATCAAATGTAGAAATAACCCACGATGCATCAACCCTAATGATATTTAGATGATGAGGTCCAGGTTCGAAACTTAAGGGATGATAATCAAATAGGAATTTTTTTTACCAAAGATTGATCAAATAGTGTTTTAAAAGGCTCACAACGAGGGTATGCGGAGGAATAACAAACGAAAATGAGGAAGAAAAGAAATAAAAGTGCTTTAAAATATTGATTAAAAAAAAATTAAAACAACATTTAATACACGTGTGTGAAAACCAAGATTGCAGGAGCGAGATTTTTCAACGTACCCTTACAAGTTAGTTTTGAAATAACTTTTAAATTTTGGAAAATTTAACAATCCTACAAGTAACTTGCAATGTCAAGGAAAAACAACAAGCCGACAAGTAACTTGTCCCTTTTCAATTTTGACTTGTAGGGTTGAGGAAAAACCCCAACCTTACAAGTATAGTTTTTTTTTAACTCTCGACAATCTAATTTTCGTAACGAGCAAAAATAAGAATTTTGACATACTGACGAAGGTTATCATTCAGAAGACATTCCAAGACTTGGGATCATGCATGAGGGAAAATTAAAATTCGTCTCGTTTTGCATGTTAGAGTACACAAGACTAAGAAACAAACAAGTTTGTAGGGGTTATCCCATGAATCAAGCACAACTCGATTCAAGGATAACAAATTGGCAAGGATCCTCTTATATGGACCTATGATTCTGCTGTAGTCCCATATGTAGTGATTGATGCATTCAACTATTAGATCAGGGAATTACACTAAGGAGGGAAACCTGAAACTTGAGTTATCCCATTCTCAACCATTTTCTTAGCCAGGTTTGAAGGATTCTGACCATACATTCTTGCTTTGAATTTCTCTACATTGATGTGATTCAAGTTGGTGTCCCCACATTAGCTCAATATGACACTATCTTTGTTTCAGGAAGAAAAACCTTGAAATCAAACTTAATCTTAGTTTTCCTTGAGAGATTCTCCACATTCTCACTCTTCTCAACTTGCATCTATTAGTCAAACATAACCTAAATCACTTGGAGTGAAAGTGTGGAAAGAATGAACAAGTTTCCCTTAGAAACATAAACATATCAAATTCACCTCAAACTCGAGAAAAGAAACTTAAATCTTCACACTCCTAATAAATATCATGATCATTAATAAACATGCTAAACATTTAATACTTAAAGCATCAAAATTAAGCTTAAATAGACCTTTTCAAATTTTAACCTTGTCATGGATTTTTCGGAGATTCAAAACTTTCAAGGAATTTTGAGGATTCAACTCTTTTAAGGATTTAGCATTACTACAGAATTTCAAAGTCTTAGCACTATTGTGGAATTTCAGGTTCATGAACAGATCTTCGATTTTCTTGAAAATTGAGATTTACCAACTCTTACTCCTTTTTGGTTTGTACAGTTGGATTTTGGGATTTTCAAAAGATCTTGGATTTTTGGGATTTTATCCCTTTTGTGGAATTTTGAGATTTTGAAAGGACCTTGGATTTTCTTGAAAATGGTGATTTCAAAGGGTGGATTTCAGCGATTCAGTTGGACAGGAAATTTTTGAATATGGCATCTTCAAGTTTTATGTGAGGATTTCCAATGAGGGAGAAAACTTTGAAAATGAATAATTTTATATGTAGTTCGAGGATTCTTAGAGATAAAGAAATCTCTAAAAAAAGAGTTATTTATGAAAACTTCAAGGATTTTAAAGGATTAAGGAATCTTCGAAGGCAAGAAGTTTAAATTTGTTTCAATGAAGAGCCTTGGAATTTTTGGAGATTGAGAAATATCTAAAAACTAACATTTTAACCAATTTGTTGAAAATTTTAGGGACTTTGGGTTCTCTAGAAAAGAGTTATTTTAACTACCTTTAGGAAAACTTGGGATTTTAAGCAACTTGGGGATTTGAAAGTATCAGGGATTTTGAATGATTTTGGATTCTTTCCACAAGGGGTAAATTTCCTCGAAATGATGAATTTTCTAAATCTTTTATAAACTTTACAATTTCACGAAAATCCAAAGGATTTTCACAATAGTGAAATTTCAAGGTGTTTTGAACGTTTGTTTTCAAATTTGAATTTTCTAAGAAACCCTGACTATGATTTGTCAAAATTTAAAATGATTTTCCTCTTAATTTTATAAGATTAGAAACCTTAATGAATTAACAGTGATTTGTTGTTTGAAAACCCTAAAAAATAACAAATTTGATTGAAGATTACAAGGGTTTGGAATGTTCTAATGCTTGAATTCTTGGAAGAATTCTAGTTTCTTGGAAATGTTCTGCAATTGATCCTAATATTCATAAAAAAAGGGAAGAGTGATCAACACTTTGAAATTTAAACCTCAATGAACATTTACCTCATGGACCCTACACTAGATTTAGTAATTTCATCTCGAAGTTGGAAGAAAATTACCAAATGCAGCGTACAAGAGTGGTCAATACTAACCTTTGAACTAGATTTTGCAAGAAAAAAATCACTTCAAATCTACTTGGGATGTGAAATGGAGCTCTGTAACTTCACTTATGCACACCTAGCCTCTTCTACTTAGTACTAAACTCGCTTGCAAATGAGGACTAGATGTGGAATAGAGGAATGATCTAAAATTTTATATCTATGGAGTACTTATCCATAAATGTACGAAAAAAACAATTGATGAGCAATCACAAAGAAAATCATATGCTTTTTAGAAATTTGACCCCGCCAAGGATATTCAAGGATTTGAGGTCACAAAATTTTGAAAATTTGGGATTGCCTTGGAATTTTAGGGATTTTGTGGGATGAATAAATCCTCGAAAACCTAGAATCTCCGTAAAACAAAATAACTTGAACTTAAGACCCTCCAAATGGTTTTTCAATGACCTCACTTTATCTTCCTTAGATGAAAATACCTCAATCTTTCCTATTGGATATGAACTTTGACAAATAATTGGAAGATGGCATCAAAAAGAAAAATTTGAAGACCTTTCTCCTAAATAGAAAAGGAAAGGAACCTACAAAGAAAAGAGGAAAAAGGGGGGTCTCTATTTGGATAGGGCGTGTGTGCAAGGATCAATAGGATGGAGAAGCATCTTGAAGTTATCCCAAATGTGATCCCAAATCAGGACCTTAAGGAGTTGGGGAAACCTATTTTGCTGCATAATGTTAAAACCATAGTTTTTTCTTGTGGAGATTTTAAAGATCTTGGGTCATATGACTTTCCTCACATTTTTTTGAGATTTCTGGGATGTCACGTTTGCAAATATTTTAAATGTTGCTAGGGACTTTTTCGGATCAAGAAGACTAATTAATCAAATAAATTCCATATTTATAGTGTTGATCCCCAAGAAAGATGATGT
Organism: Sequoia sempervirens; assembly: GCA_007258455.2. Classification (NCBI taxonomy): domain Eukaryota; kingdom Viridiplantae; phylum Streptophyta; class Pinopsida; order Cupressales; family Cupressaceae; genus Sequoia; species Sequoia sempervirens. The sequence continues at coordinate 36,036 of VDFB02284073.1, read as the reverse complement.
TTCTTCCTTACAAGATTATAGAACCATAAGCTTATGCAATATAGTATATAAATTATTCTCTAAGATCATGGTTAACAGAATGAAAGGGGTTCTTGGCAGACTGATTTCTTCAAATAAAAAAGGCTTTGTAAAAGGTAGAAAAATTCTTGATGCCAACTTAGTTACTCATGAATACATTCACTCTCTAGAATAAAGTATGAATCTAGGTATGACTCTAAAATAGGATATCTCGAAAGCTTACGATAGAGTCTCTTGGCCATTCTTGATTGTTGTTCTTGAGAAGCTTGGTTTCAAAGAGATATTTAAAACTGATAAAAGCCTGTGTCACTACTCCTAGATGTGTTTTCCTAATGAATGGGGTCCCAAGAGGGCTCTTCTCTTATGGCAGAGAGTTAAGACAAGTTGATCTCCTATCCCCTTACTTGTTTATAATTGTTGTAGAGGTTCTTGAAAGAAACATACAAAAAAAATTGGATCAAGGAATTATTAAAGGGGTTAAAGATTCTTCATCTTTGCATCCTACTTCTCATTAGCAATTTGTAGACAATAATATTCTTTTTTTTGTTGCATTAGTGGTGGAAGCAACCTATTGGAAATCTACTCATCAAGATAAAACTGAGGCCTCTGGCCAACAAATTAATTATTTCAAAAGAAAGGTTTATTTTTTGAACATGAATCAGATGATCAAGACAAAGTTATGAGGATGTTAGGTTGTCAAGCAGATATTTTTCCTAACTCCTATATTAGCCTTCCTTTAAGCACAAAAAATATTCCTAACAACTATAGGAATGGTATTATTGATAGAATTCAAAAAAAATGGTAGGATGGAAAGGCATGTTGAAAGTATGTTGTTGGTGTTGTCATTGATGTTAATAGTTATTGGTGTTGGTCATTGTTGTCAATTGTATGGAGATTATGTGTTAGAGTTGTTGGAAGGATATTGGTGTTGTCATAGTTGGGGAGATTATTTTCAAGTGTTTGTACCAGTATGGATGTGTTGATTTTTGATAGGAAGCTATTGTGGTATTGTCATTGATGTCTTGATGGATAAGAGTTGTAGTTGTAGTAAGTTCACTTGGTTTCCTATTGCTTTTGAGAAAATTTGAATAAAAGAGTATGTAGTGTGATAAAGGTATGTTCAGTGTTTTGCTACGCATTTCTTCATGGTTGAAGATATGATTGTGCAGTTTGGATATGATGATCATAGGTGTTCAAAGGTTCTATCTATAGAGTTTTAGGTTTTGGATCATTCTCCAATAAAAGTTGTGTTTGAAAGTTTATTTGTTTGTGTAGAAGATTGTTTAAGAGAAATGAGATTGCTCTGTGTTTCTTTGTAGTAAGGTTTCTTCTCTTGTGGATTTGGGAACGAGCATATATCAATCTATAACTTCCTTCCCTTGAGGTTTTAGGTGTTGAGGTGTTTCGTAAGGTTGGTTAGTCAGATGTGTTTTGTGGTAGTATGTTTGGTTACATTGAATAATGTTGTGGTAGAGTTGTAGAACATTCTAATGATGCTAGAATATCCTGAGGTGTTGTGTGGATGTTGTAAAGTGTTGTTGTGCGGTCTTTGTGACATGGAGAAGCATGTATGTTGTCGCTTGTAGTGTTAGTTCAGGTGTGGTCTTTGTGACCTATTTTGGTGTTGCACATTTTAGGTGCATACATTTCATTAAGGATGACCTAATTGGGATTGTTTAGGTCATGGATAGTATATAAGCAAGGTAAATTGTTGGATATGTGTGTGGATCTATAGAAGGTGTGCAAAAGATACAAATTTTATTGCATGGTGATCTGAGTGTGAGCTTAATGCCTATGAATCTAAAGTAGTGAGTAGAAGGATCTACATTTTTAGTGTTCTTGAAGTTATCAGAAGTAGTGAGCTGAAGGTTGCGAACGACATAAAGTTTCAATGGTGGATTTTTCCTATTTCCTTGAGATAGTTATAGACACTAAAAAATGTCCTAAATGATATCATACACTCAAATCAAGTATTCTAACATCATTTCATCTTGAAACCCATCCTCTTTTCACTTAATTAATTAAATTAGCCTAGCTATTTAATTAATTTTATCATTTGCATCTATTAACCTAATTAATTTAATTAGGTTAATTCATCCCCTTTCATGCTAACATTTCATCTCATTAAATTAAATAAATTAAACTATTTAATTTAAATCCCTAAATCTCCTTATTAATTAAATAACCCTAAGTTATTTAATAAAAAATCATTCCACCTTTCCCCCATTCATTAAATTAGTTTATTTAATGAATATCATCTAAATTCCCTAATTGCATAATTAACATTATTTAATTATCAATTATCTTAATCTAATTCCACCCACTTGCAAGGGAATATTCCAAGGGAATGTTCCTCCTTTGCACATTCCTCCAAAAGGAATATTCCCAGGGAATATTCCTTCACCTTTTGCACAATTTAATTTTAGTTTTAAATAACTAAATTATCCTTTTCCCTCACCCATGAGAATATTCGAAAGAATATTCTCTCCCCTCAATCATTTGAAAAAGGGAATATTCTTACAAGACCTCATGTTCAAGTTAGCTTGTGACCTCTTGTGCAAGTTAATTTGTGACCTCTTGTATAGGTCAAAAGTGAGTTTGTTTGAAGGAATGTTAAACCTTGATTAAATTTCATCTTTCATTCTAATTCGTTGATGAAAATCCATGATCCGTGTTTTATCCTTCTTCCATCCTTGACCATTGACTATATTTTTTGATCTCAACCCTCCATTTCTCATTTGCTTTCCTATAAATAGGTCACTATTTGGAGAGAAATGGATCCATCTTTTAACATTAGAGTTATGCTGCTAAAATCACTCACTCTGACACTCATATTTAGCACACATTATCATTTTTTTTAGTTTATTTTAATTGCATTAATTAGCTTTAAGCTTCCATGATCATATGATGCATCCATTTAACTTGTTTATGAATTAGGGTTTGAATCTTTTAGTTTAGATTCCATTTAGATTAGCTTAGCATTTGCACATCTTCATCATTTTAGCATAAAATCATGTTAAGTTAGCTTACATCATGCTTATTTAGATTAAAATCATGTTTTCATACACATCTCACAGTGGTTCTATCAATTTTCATCAATAAAACTTACTAGAGCAAGCTCATTTATCCACAAAATTGGGAAAGGGTCACCATTCCACATCAATGTGACACCACTCCCACAATGGGATAGGTTTCAATGGATTAGAGTAGGCATTTTGAAGCTTTCATAGTTTAATATGCTTGGTTTTAATGAAAGCTTGGTTTAATTTATAGTTGATTGATCCTGTTGAGATTGATGTTAGTGGCTTCATTATGCTTTGATTCTTCATGGATCAAGTGTAATTAGCACATGCTAATCCGTTGATCACATTCTAACACTAGAAGGAGGGAAAAGTGATCAAATTTAATCAATTTCTATCTAGAATTCCATCTTTTCTGATTCTTGTAGGATACAGTGACCCTCAAAGGAATTTTAGTGACGCCTTTGTTGGGTGTCACCATATAGCGACACTATCATCATCAGAAATAGCGACACCTATTTAATATCCTAGCGCTGATTAAACTAAATGGCAACCCTAAATACTTTTAGTGGTATCAAAATTTTCAAATTGTGATGGTACAAAATTGTTATGCTATCGTCGTCACTGGTTTTTTGTACAACACCAAAATTCACCATAGCAACACTCATTTCATTTATAGTGACACTATCGTGAATAATGATGCTCTTCTTTGGTAAGAAAAACAATGATCAATTTTCAGCATGTGTTTAGTTTTTTTACTTCATTTGATCACTAATATGCCCCTTACTTTGTTCTAGTTTTTTAGGCTAACTGGGTTTTGCAGGTTGGACGATAAAAGTTGAAGTGAAGAAGCATTCTCATATTAAAATCTTATAATTGTAACAAGCATTTTGATGCTTTTTGGGGAAACTATAACCCATTTATCATGCTTTTCATTTTATGATTTAGGACCACGCTAGTTTTCAATTAGGTTTTAAAAAGAACACTCAAACGAGACTAAAATTGAATCCTCACTTAATCATTTTACTTTGGGTTTAAAATTGAACAATACAATTTAACACTTTGTTTGGTGCATAAAATAAATTCATCTTAGCTTTAGGGGTTAAATTTAACAAGTGTTTTCTATGCTTTGTGATTTACATCTTTGTTATTGAATGTGTATGCACTTCTCTCGTGCCACTTGACGATCTTGAGAATTAGAAACATTCCTTGACATTTTGTATAATCACCCACATCTTTGAATTTGGATTAAAAATGAACCCCATGCTAGTGTAGGGAAAAGACGTGGTGTGTGTTCTCTCCTTGCTTCATGTGAACTGGAAGGTCAAACTACACACGTACTTCCTTGATTTTGTTTATCTTTAGAGGGCCTACCTTCCCACTTCAAAAGGAGGGAAGAACCCAAGCGGTAATGAGCTAAACCAAGCTCTTTCAAGTCGCTATATAAAAATATGTTTGTGATGAAATTCATAAACAACAAGTGTGGATGTGTCATACCAACAAGTTTCACCCTTATTATCCATGCGATACGTCAAAATATCTTCTTACGAAGAGACTAGGAGGTCTCTTGATTGAAGTAATATTGAGCTAATCTTGCCATGTGTATGGCCACCTTGAATGAAAGCCCTTACTAAGAACCATTATTTAGAAGCCAAAAACCTTTATGCTTTCTAGTGCAGGAATGGTCATTCCGAAGCCGCCCCACATTTTACTATTCAATTGTTGAAACAAAAAAATCCTTAGGATCTTTGGATCTTCAGGATTTGAGATTTGGTGGTCCCGAGAAGTGTGTGTCGTGGAGGGGAGCCAGTGTCACCAAATCTCTAGTTGTTCACATTGTCTTAGTGTTTGGAGAAATCCAAGTGGGGATTCAACAAGTAATATCTTCTAAGTCTAGGATGGTAAATGATTGTGAGTCGGTTTAACACTTTGCTTGGTTCCAAAACATTACAAATAAACATTCACAATCTTCCTCAAAATTTCAAACCCTTTGGTATAAGTATGGATACCTTTTGAAATATCCTTGATATTAATGCTTGTCCTAAGGATTTCTAAATATATTGACTTATATCTCAATTGATACTTCCCAAAGTTAACATAGGAAACTATGGCTTGAATTTCATCCTTTTCACAAAATGGACATTGTGAAATTTATGATGTTTTTGACATAGACATCTAGTTTGAAAACATAATCAAGACAATTATTTGTGGTAAAAGAAATTCACTTAAGCAAGATAAATTGAAAAATTGAACCCCACATGACCATTTGGAGATCGATCGCTCCCATTGAACAACTTGATCTTACACCTACTATTATTCAACCAAACTTTGAACTTGTTGAAGGAGAACAAACCGGTATTATTAGTAGTTTAAGAAGCTTCACTTTTGAAACAAAAGAAATACCAACCCAATGGAGAAATGCAACATATATCTTAGACAAAGAAGAGGAAAAAGTTGATATTGAGGCTAGAAGGCCCATATTACCACCACTCATGTGGCAATAAATATCCTCTTTTCTTCCATAAATTTGAACTTTTCTAAATGATCTCACACAAAATCAAAATCCCAAAGAGAAGGTCTACAGGTCATCATTTAAATATTAGGCATCTTAGTCCAAAAGCTCTCAAAAAACACATCTTAACACTTTATCAAAATAGCAGATTGGTATACAACTTCTACAAACATGTTTCAGGGAACCACTCAGACTTGTATATGTTTTTTTTAGTCAAAACCTTGGTCTTTTTCACAATAATGAACCTATATAAAACATTGGGTCTTTAGGATTTGAAAAATTTAGAGGTCTAGCATGTTTCTTGATACTTTGGTCTTATCAAACAAAGGGTCACTTTAGGTAAACATTGGGTCAAACACTTCATTCACCCCTTGGTCAAAATTCATCCTTCACTTCACCAAACTTTGCAAAAAATTTGAATACATCAAAAACTTTTTGACTTAAAAAATCTATCAAACTAACCCCTAACTTAGCTACTTTGTATGTGAAATGAATCCTTTTCCATGAATTTAGGTAAGTTATTTATCATCATTGAACTAGTTTATCTTGAAGGTCACAAGTCTACCCTAAAGATTTCCAAGTTCATCATCATCCTTTATCCAAACATCAAAACATCAAACTTAAGTCAAAAGTATTGTCCCAAAACATTTGCAAAGATTACTTTCCATATCATCCACCTTTTCATCTTCCATTATCATCATTGCTCAAAAAAGACTTAGAGTTTCCCTTTGACCTAGATTTGAGTCAACTAGAGAGTTCAAACATTACAAATATCAAAGCAAATCTCTCAGAGGTGACCCAAAATTTATGGTAAAACCAAGATCACAACACAAGAGAATCATGGAGAAAAGCAAAGTCACATTTAGCTCAAGTGATCCAAATCCTCTAGAATTTGATTTGAGAAGTCAGGTTACTCCATCACAACAACCTTCATCTCCATCAAGGCCATTGAGATAGAAGACATCACAAACAATCCATTTGGAATTACTAGGGAAAAAATCATGGAGCACCAAGCCTTAGAAAACATAGTTCTTAATTCCCCATCATTTGTTGCACAATCATTGACACAAGGATTGAATTCATCTACTATTCCAACAACTCCATCCCTAGAGCTAAATTAAACATCAACACCTACTATTGTAGCTAGTCTTGCTAAAGACTTTGGCCATACTCTTCCATTTGAGAGTAGCACACTTGTGGGTACCCTCGATACCAATCCTCCATCCCAAACAACCACTTGGACACCTACCCTTGGTGCTCCTCCTGTTCCTGAGGATCCCTGACATCCATATAAACCACTTACAATCTATTACTCCACAACCACCTCAACATATTGAGGAAAACCATCTTCATCCATACCCATGAGTACCACGATTGTGCCCAACATCACACAAAGTAGATTGGACCAAGTGTCACAATTAGATCCAAAAGGGGAAGGAAATACCCTCATGCAAAATTAGTCTTTAATACAACAAGGAACATCTTCATCCAATCCTCACCTTGATACATCAAACACAATGATTTCCCAAAACACATCCATCCCATCCATCATTAACCCACATCAAAACAATCCCTTGGTCATTAACCCCATCAATCAAGGTAATACCTTGACTGCATCTCAAACACAAGGGAATCTCCAAAACATTGGTTAAGGGAACCCTTTCCATCAATGGACCCAAGGTCCTAATGTTCCCTTAACATCGCAAAATCTTATGATTCTATCCTCATCTTTTCCGTTTGTCCCTCAAGTCATGAAAATCAAATGGGACATAAAACTTATGTTCCTCCATCCCAATCCACTATCTTACAAGGAATGTTGAACCAAGGGAACTCCCAACCACTCATTAGCAACCCGCTACCCACTCAAAACATCACCACTCAAAACCCATCATAGATATCCCAACAACCAACTGATCCTACATTACAAGTGCATACCTTAGCTTTACAACAAGCACAACAAGCTTATCAACAAGTCATCCAATAGCAACAAGCAACCCTAGCAGCACAATAATAGTAGCAACAACAACAAGAAGAAGCATCCTTAGTAGCACAACAAGAAGCCTTAGCAACAAAAAAACAACAAGCAACCTTAGCATAGCAACAACATCAATCCCATCAAGTAGCCCTAACAGCACAACAACAATAATAGGTCCAAAAACAAGCCCTCATGGTGCAACAACAACAACAAGCCCATCAACTAGCCCTTGCAGCTCACCAAAAACAACAAGCTTTACTAGTTCAATAGTATACCCAACAACAACACCAAAAAAGTTCCTATTATAACTCTCAATAGAACATCGTCAATACAAATGCGTTAGGAACATATACATCAACACCTTAATCCCCTTCACGAAATCTCACACCACCATACACCCCATACAATACTTTATCATATTAGAATCCCGCATATAACCCATCCACCATCCCAACATATGTTCCTCCACCAAACCCTCAAGATGATCTAGCATCACAACTTAGTGTGTCGTCACAAGAAATGTAGGACCTTTGGATGGGCAAGACAAAGAAGCCCCATACACAAAACCTGTGTCCCTATCTATTTGATCAAAAAATCGTAATGGTACTGTTCCCTCCCAGCTTTGAAATCCCTAAATTCAATAAATACAAAGGGAGGGGAAGTCCTATTGACCATGTCAAAGAATTTAATGTCATGTGTATGGAGGTTGCTTACAATGATTCTTATTTAATGTTCCTCTTTCCCCAAAGTTTAACAGGTCCTACCATGGATTGGTTTTCTCAACTTCCTCCCAACATGAATTTTTTTAAAGAAATTACTGATAAATTTATCAATCACTTCCTTTAATCTTGACATGGATGTAAGCCTAGAAGAATTATACACTCTCAGATGAAACAAAGGAGAATCTTTCGCTAGTTTTCTACAACGGTGGAGAAAAAGAGATAGTAAGAGCAAATGGCTTCTTCTCGATGAACAACAAGTGGGGATTATCATAGAAAATCTAGATCTGAATCTATCCTTCCACTTGAAAATGCAGTGCATAACATCTTATCATGAGCTTGTCCCTAGAACCCTTAACATAGAGAGAGCTCTAATCTCACAAGGAAATGGTCAAGCTTACAAAGACAATCGGTCATCAACTAGTTCAAATGATAAGCCTCATGTCTGGGCTAAGAAAAAAAATGTAACAAATGATGGTGTGGTAGATGCTAAGGTAGTCCTAAGTGCTCCTAGGCCAAATAACAAGCAATTTGCTAACATTCAACCAATTGTGCAACAAACAACACCTCCTCAAAACAAATAGATCAACAACACCGAAACACAAAAAAGGTGAACCCCTAACAAGAATAATTATCCTAAATGCAAGTACACACAATCATCGGAACCCATCGAAACCATCATAAAGAAATTGTTAGAGTCAAACTTGATAATGCTTCCCAACTTTGAAAACTACCAAGAACTGGGGAATAAACAGCCCTGGTACAATGAAAAAAAATCTTTATGACTTTCACAAAATCAAAGGACACAAAATAGTGAATTGCATGCGACTCAAAAATATTATCCAAGATCTTATAGAGAGCGACACCATATCTATAATACCAGCCGATAACTAGGATCTTAAGATATACAAGAACCCCATTCCAGATCATAGCAAAGGGAACAACAACAGGAAGGCAACAGATTATACAAACGTACAAAATACATATTCCAACATATTCGCTTCCTGTGACAGCGTCATTACCATCGTCACCATTAAAGGGCCTAGTGTAGATTGTGGAGTCACCACATGACATGGAAAATTCACCATCCAAGGAGTCCCATCTCAATCAAGGGAACACCCTACTCCACCAACATCAAATCCCAACAACTACAATCTCCTAGACTAGCTTAAGAAGATCCCCACACATATATCAATCTTAGAACTATTGAGGCTATCCCCCACACATAGGGAAATCTTGGAGGAAGCTCAATCTATGTCATATTTTCTCAAGGATATAAATACCAAACAATTTCAAGCTATGGTAGGGCATATCACTAATCGTCTCCCTACTGTCACAACCATCTCATAATTGCGCTTTACACCTTGAGGTCATCATTCATAAGAACAAGGTTAAAAGAGTCTTAGTAGATGGAGGTGTTGGTTTGAACATTTGTACCCTTCAATTGATCAAGAACTTGAGCTATTTAGAGGATACTATTGAGAAGGAAAATATCACCACCATCAGGGGATATAATGAGCAAGAATGGGTATCTCTAGGCATAATTGTACTACCCATCCAAGTGGGCCCCCTCATTACAAAAACTACATGACAAGTGTTGGACTTTGATTTTCCCTACAACATCCTACTTGGACGACCGTGGATCCATGCCCTAAAATTTGTAGCCTCGACCTATCATCAATGTGTAAAGTTTCCTTTTGAGGGCAGAGAAATTACCATCCATGGAGATCCTGAGCCTTTTTACTATTGTAAGAATCTTGAGGCCAAGTTCTATAAGATACCCCAGATCCCTAAAAATGATGAAGGACCTACACTATCTCCCTCATTGTCGACCCATCAGCCCTTGCATCTACCTTAGAAACAAAAACACCCATTGTACAGAATATATTTGACATCAAAGCAGTGATCCAGGATGATGGTTGTGGAAACTATAAGCTAATGAAGAATACCTTTGTCTTAGGAGAACTACCTCTTTCTCCCCGATGCCATGGGAAACCCACATCTAGCAATAAATAACTTAAGACAATCAAGATGGAAGATACTACCTTCACCAAGTGGGGAGATTCGAATCAAGAAGATGTCAATGAGGAAGATGTCTCTAAACTACTCTATCAAAATGAACGACCTATCCCCGCTCTTCCCAGTGAAGATGATAACAAAGGCTTGCAGCTAATGAAGGGAATGGGTTATAACAAGAATGAGATACTGGGACAGAATGATAATGGCTTGCTATAACCCACCGTTCCTAAGAAATGACTAAAAAATATTGGCCTAGGTTGTACTACTAGCAAGGTCACCCTTATTGGAAAAGGTACTTCTGCTAAACAAGTCGAGGCTTCCTCTTAGTTACCTACATTGCATGATACGACCTTAGATGATTTCCCCTTGGATGTTGCCGACCTATTTGAGAAAAACTCCCTCTTCATGATATCCATAACATCCTTTGCTTTGAGCAATCAACTGACCAAAATACGTCTAGTATACTAGAAACTCATTAAATTGGACCAACAACGACCACCGATTCTAGATTTATTAAAAAATGATGAAGCAATCTTAGAATTCATAGGACTTCATGACAAATTACCATGGGCAGATCACAATGCAAGTTTTGACATAGATCTAGACATAGGGGCATACTATAGGGACGATTGAATCCTTCAATCGTAAAATTGACAAAATGCAATTAACATGTAGATCTTTAAGTGAAAACCACATGTGGCACTCTTTGATCCTAAAATAGTAAAAAGAAAGGATGTATTTGAGGGTGAAAAACTCTCTGAGGTGCCCAAGGATGAGATATTCAATCTCCCCCTTAGTGTAATGCCTCCAAATAAGTCGACAGTTCTAGCAAAAAAGGCCACTCTAGTCAATGTGGGAACAAAAGAATCACCCCAACTCACTCTCTATGCTAAGTCCCTATTGGATGAAGAACAAAAAAACCTAGCAACATTCTTGAAAGAGTGAAGGGCCATATTTGCATGGTCATACACTAATATGCCAGGGCTTGATCTAGAAGTAGTTGTGCATCATCTAGCAGTCTATCCCAAAGCCAAATGAGTAAAGAAAAATTTAAGGAAGATGCACCCCCAGATAGCACTCTTGGTCAAACTTGAGTTACAAAAAAAAATTGACGTTGGATTCATCTGATTGATAGATTATCTTGAGTGGGTTTCAAACCTAGTACCAGTCTCCAAACCCACTGGGGGCATTAGAATATGCATGGATTTCAGAGACTTAAACAAAGCATTCCCGAAGGATGATTTCCCTCTTCCTAATAATGACCTCATCATAGACTTAATAGTTGGGCATGAAATGTTGTCACTCATGGATGGTTTTTTAGGCTACAATCAAATCATGATCGCCAAGGAGGATCAACACAAAACTGTATTCACCTGTCCATGGGGAACATATTGCTAGAACATGATGACATTTGGGTTGAAGAATGTAGGATAAACCTATCAAAGAGCAATGACCCTCATCTTTCAGGACATGATCCACAAAATAGTTGAAGATTATGTGGACGATATTTTGTAAAAATCAAAGAAAAGAAGTAAGCACATAGAAGTCTTAGGACCCATCTTTGACAAACTTGAAGAGTACAAATTAAGGCTAAATCCAAAAAAGTGTGTCTTTGGAGTTACATCAGGGAAACTTCTCGGCTATATCATCTCGCAAAGAGGGATAAAAATTGATCCAAAAAAGGTAAAATCCATCCTAGACATGGAACCACCACAAACACTAAAGAAGATGAGAGGGTTACAAGGAAGATTGCAGTCTATTAGAAAGTTCATAGCGTAATTATCAAACAAAATCCACCCTTTCTCGAATCTTCTCCATAAAGGAATAACTTACAAATGCGATGAGAAATGTGATAAAGCTTTCCACCAGATCAAGGACTACTTATTGACACCTCCAGTGCTCATGCCACCAATACCGAATGAACCACTAATCCTGTATATCTCAGTAACATTAGTAGCATTAGGTGCTCTTCTAGAAAAACACGATGAAAATGGAAAGGAAAGGGCTATCTATCGCATCAACAAGACCTTAGTTGGCTATGAAACAAACTATTCACCCATTGAGAAAGCATGCTTAGCAATGGTTTTTGCTTCACAAAATTTTGGACACTACATGTTGTCACATGAAATCAAACTTATTGCAAAGATCGACCCATTAAAATACATGTTATCCAAAACAACTCTCAATGTGTGAATGGCCAAATGGGTAATGATCTTAACTAAATTTGACATAGACTATGTGGAGTGCAAGGAAATAAAAGGAAAAGTGATCACAAACCAACTAGTAGAGGCCCCTATCTATGCTGAGAACCCCTTGATATTTGAATTCCCTAATGAATCAATGTTCCTTGTCAATCTCATAGATCAGTGGAAAATGTACTTTGATGGATCGTTCACCCAACATGGATCAAGAGCGGGTATTCTTTTCATCACCCCTCAAGGTGATTTCATCCCAAAGTCATACATGATATCATTTTTGATACTAATAACATTGTTGAGTACGAAGCCCTAATCACAGGTCTAAGGATAGTAGTTCAATGGTAGATACAAGAGATGAAAGTCTATGGAGAATCACAACTAGTTATCAACCAAGTCAATGACAACTACCAAACTAAGGACAACAAGCTTACTCCTTACAAGAAGATGGTAGAGAGTCTCAAGGACCTTTTCATAGATATAAATTTTAAGAAGACTCCTCACATGAACAATAGAGTAATAGATGCTATGGAAATAATTGAATCACCATTAGACATGCCAAACAACATCCTGCAATGCGAATTCTTGGTAGAACTTCTCATACCAACATTCAAAATCTCAGAATCAGAATTTTTGTGTGTCATTGTTGGTCCTGGATCCCCATGGTACCATGACATATTTACCTACCTAAGTAGAGGAACCCTTCCATTCGATATCACCTCCAACCTTAAAAATACCTTAATCAAGAAGGCATCTCAATTCGTGATCCTAGGTGATACCCTTTACCCTTAAAACATCAAAGGGACATTACTACGATGTCTTAACCAAGAGGAAGCCTTGACTACTTTAATAGAAGTTCACAATGGAATGTGGTTCCTATTCTAGTGGTATGACTTTAGCTAAGAGAATATTGAGGACGGGGTACTACTGGCCAACCATGGAAAGAGAAGCTCATCAATATGTGCAGAAATGTGTCCAATGTCAACAACATGGAGATTTGATTTATGCTCCAACTTAGGAATTGCACCCAATGATCACACCTTGGCCTTTATCGTAGTGGGGACTTTACCTCATAGGAAAGATCACTCCAACCTCATCCTATGGCTACAATTTTATCATAACAGATACTGAATATTTTACCAAGTGGGTTGAAGCCATTCTTATGACCCACATAATGGGGAAGCAAATTTCCAAGTTTAACTTGAATTACCTAATCTTCTATTACAATTTTCCACAAACCCTTATCTTAGACAACATAACACCCTTCAAGAATAAGGATGTCAAAGAGCTATGTCTAAGATTCAACATCCAACACCGATTTTGTACCCCGTATTACCCCCAGGGAAACGACCAAGCTAAGGCTACAAACAAGACCATTCTAAAAATCCTAAAGAAAATGGTCAATGAAGCTAGTCGTGACTGACATCTACAGTTAAATCCCACTCTTTCGGCCTATCAAAATAGTATCCACACACCTACAAGTGCAACCCATTTCTCCTTGGTTTATGGATTAGAAGTCATTCTACCTATTGAGGTTGAGCTCCCATCATTGCGAGTATCACTAAAAAACCTAATCACTGATGAAGAATACATAATATCTCAACTGAATGAGCTAGAATTCTTGGACGAGCATCATCTTGATTCCCTTAATCACTTGCAAGTATATCAAAACTGACTAAAATAGAGCTATAACAAGAAGATCAAGTGTTCGTCTTTCCAAGTAGGGGATCTTGTCCTAAAGCAGAATCAGAAGAATCTTCTAGACTAGGACAATAAAGGAAAGTTTGAGCCTAAGTGGTTGGGTCCCTTTGTCATCATATCAAGTTATGGATCAGGAGCATATCAATTGTCAACACTTGAAGGTGAACCCTTGCAAGAACTAGCCAATAGCTTGCATCTTAAAAAAAATTATGCTTAGTCTTGAAGGGTGTAAATATGAAAATACAAAACATGAGAAAACATGAGAAAAATGATTGAAAATAGTAAACAAAAAAATGTCCTCTAGTGAAAACCACTTCAGTGGCACTTTGGAAAAGTACCTTGGTGAAAACCTAGCAAATAGGCACCTCGCGTAAATAAAGCACCTCCATATATTCTTTATCTCTTTATCCTATCATTCTTGGCATTGAATCCATATATCACCTCATCCATCCTATTTATTCCCTCACCCATCTGCGTCCTTATCATAGCTTGATATTATGATGTATCGCATCCCCTTAGTACTACTTCACATATTCCTAAGGTCAGTTTTCCCTTCCTATATCGAGGTAGTCTATCATATCACACTAGGGGCAATTCATTATGGATCAGATTGGGATCTTGTATATCTTAGGGTTATTGGAAATCACAATCAAAAATCCCAAAAACATTCATAAAACGTTCATCAGAAAATCCAAAAACACTTGCAAAATCATAAAATCCAAAAACATCAAAATCCTATATAGCTAAAATCGAAAACATTCAAAACACATCAAAAACCCTAAAAAGGTCAAAACATTGAAAATCCAAAAAATAGTACCTAGTCGAACTACATTGTCTCTGAGCTTGAACATAGGCAAGGCCATCATCGATGTGCCCCCGAGACACCCTAGGTCAGTCCTTTAGGAGTCTTCCATAATAAACTGACATTCCATCAACTACTAATATCTCATTGTCACTAAGTCAAGTCAGTCGAACTATGTGGTCTCTACGTGTATAACGTAGGAAAGGCTAATATTTGATTAGCCCCTGAGGCCCCTAGGATAGGTCTTTTAGGTTAGATTCTTGGTCGAAACTCTTGAAAAATCCCTAAACATTCAAATATTAGAAAACACAAAAACATTCAAAAATTTGAAAAAGCCTTAAACATTTGTAAAATTTTCGAAAAACCCTAAACATTAGAAAAATGGAAAAGCCCAAAAACATTAGAAAACATTTTTAAAAAACTAAAAAACATCAAATACCTTGAAAAAATCTAAACATCCTCAAATAAACCAAAAATCAAAACATTCAAGAAGACAAAAAAAAACAGCTTCAAAACATTTTCAAAATACCAAAAACATTGAAATATTCTAGAAAATCGAAAACCATCCACCCCATTTCGCTTTCACCCATAATAAATCATTCATCATCTTCAACCTTTCGAAAAACAATTAGAAAACAAGTATCGCAAGTCGTGAAGTGAGAACCTAAATGTCAAAATCTAAGGTCTAGGTCATAGGTAAACGAGTTAGTGAAGTTTGTATCAATGGCTTATCAAATACCTATACTAATCAAACCATCTGATCAACATGTCCTAGGATGCATCCTTCCTGCAATGGGCATCAGTATCAGAAATCGCCTTAGCTATCTTAAAATAGTAAGAGATATGGATAACACTGACTGTTTGTCTTTGATCTTTTCTTTTGATTTATCTTAATAACCCATTCTGAGGACCTCTCGATGATGTCTATCAATACAATTTAGAGAGAAAGGAATGGGGCATCGATAATTAGCTTTTTTTTGTTGTTCTTGTGGGTATTCTTGTAAAATAATCTTGGTGCATACTTGCTTAGTTGTGTGTAGGGAAGTTGTTTGGAGTACATTGTTGACTATTGCATATGCTTTGGTTTGATATATTCTAAGTTTCTAACTTACATTCCAATGAGTTTTTCATATGTCAATATGTGAACAAGAACTATCCTATTTGTTTGCAAATTCAAAGTCCATTACACTAGATACAACGCCATCCTGGTTATCAATACCTTGATGCATCATGTCTATGTGTTATATCAAACAATAAGGAACAATGGAAAATCCCAATCCCAAGATATGAGCGAATCATCATCATTGCATTTCTCATCACCATCTCTAATAAAGTCTCAGTGGATCATAGACTTGTTGGAATTTTTGAATCAATTATCAAAATCAATGGTCAATAATCTTATTTCTTCCATCTTCTCTCTACGCTAACTTGGTATCATGATAGTCAACAAAATATCATCAATGCATCCATCTTGCATCCAAAAATCATCAGCATGCATACATCTTGCATTATCATGGCACATCATAATAAAACAAAATGTAATCAATTGCATTATCATTTAAGTTGTGAAGAATAATATAGATTTGTTATTCTAAGGATCTTAAATCGTTGCATACATATCATACACATGCATCACATCATCATACCATAAGCATGAACATCTGCATTATCCATACATACATCTATATGTGTTGTCAATCAGGATTGCACCCTAGTTATGCTTAACTCAATCTTCCTATTGAAACATGGAAATATTCTCAAGCTGTGGAACTTATGATGAGAATGAATCTCCAAAGAGGGTTCGTTCCCCTGGTGGATCACCTAAACTAAACTGATTTGTATGAGCAAAAGGATAGAAGGATAAATTTGAAATGAAATCTAAAAACCTAATGGGTGATGCACCAAAACTTTAAACTAGCTTACTAACTCAACTCACAATAAGATCTCAAAGCATTAACTTTCACAACCTCATATGAAACATACAACACAACAATGATTTGCATGAAGGTTCAGAAACAAACAAAATGTACAACCTGTATTATATGAAATTTTTTCCCCCACACTTGCAATAATAAGACATAAAAAGGATTCAAAATTTAGAATCACAATACAACATCAGATTATTACTGCAAAATGAGACAAAATAATGCAATAGGAATGCTCTAGTACTTTATTGATCTAAAAGGAGTATGAGAATATGAAATCTAAGTACAAATCAAGGCTTACAAAGCTCTCTGCAAATGATCAAGAGAGAAAGAAGCAAATCTGAACTAAGAAAAAACTAATTTTTTTCTCTAATATATGCCTCCAAAGTGTCTCCAAGAGTGAGAGGGAAAAATATGAGTGAACTGCTCCACATAATAGCAACTCCAGTGTGATTTTAGATCAAGGAAAAAAAAACCTCCAAAATAGGGCTCCAATTGCCTCCAAATTGAATGAAAAAGATGGAAAGTTTCCCTCTCAAGAGGGTAGACCTAGAAATGACTCAAAAGCACTCAGTTATGACAAAAAATCGAGAGTGGAAAGCTTAGTTCGCTTGGTTTTTTTTATTTTGCTCAAAAGGACTCAAACTAAAATAGGAAAGTAAACTGAAAGTCTCTATTCATACTTGCTTGCTTTATTGTATTTAAAATAACAAGTACTAAGACAATTTATAGAATATTGCCTTAATACTATTTTACAATATCTGTAGTTTCAATTTTACAAGATAGAAGGGCTCAACCTATACCTGATTTGATTTTGCACAAAATTAGGGTAAATATGGCACTTGATTTTATCATGAATCAGAAAATAAAACCCAAAGGCACATTGTCATAATGATTTTCTTCAAAAATCATAATAATTCTAAGGCATCAAATAACATGAGTTTATTCAAAAATCATAAAAACTCTAAGGCAATGCAACCTAGACAAGAAAACCTATGCAAGGGGAAAATACCACTAAGATATTAGTGAAGGCATTTTAATTTTAAAACATTGTGACAAAAATCACAAGTCTGAATTAGGGCAATGGAAAACCCTAGAACAAAACTAACGAGCTCCACTTCTCTCTCATTCACTTTCACTTTGATTTTCTCTCTACTGGGAAATTTGGGTGCCACCACCATGAGACTAGGGTCTTGAGCTCAAAATTTTGAATTCCTTGCTACCTATGAGAGATCTCCATGGAGATTCTACTAGAAAATATAGAGGTAAGTCTTTTTTGCTACAAAACTGAACATTGGCCTCCATTTCAAAGCATTTCTTGGCCTTTCAGCTATAGCCATTATTACATTTCTAATTCATTTTATTTTGCTCCACTTTGTTGATTCTTCCCTTCACTTTGAGGCTGACATTGAAGAATTTTTGAAGCTTACTACTATAGGCATCTGCATGCATTTTCTTCACAGCAAAACTTTCTAATTTTTCTGACACTCGACCCTTGCATTCTCCTTCTCTTCAGTCGCTAAAATGCTCAATTCGAGCTCCAAATGGTGAATATAGTTGTGCATAAAGGTTTTATAATTTCTTTAATTTCTATAGCCTTCTTATACCTCCATGGCCATGACTTCTTTTGCTTCATTTATTTTTAGAAAGCATGGATTTTCTCTTTTCTTGCTTTCGGCCCTTCGTGGCTAGAACAAATGGAGCCCAAATGTTGCTCTGTGCTTTCTTTGTCTAAGGAAATAAAGATAAACCCTTTTCTTGTCTAGGCATCCATGTGTATTCTAAGAGATTTTTGTGAATAAAAACTAAGAATTTCTATTCATTATCTTCATGAAAGGCTGCAGCCTCACCTTGCACTATAGTTTCTTGAAGCTTCCATTTTGTTTGGGCTTCTAGACTTTGAGGGTTTGCATTCTTTTTCTCTCCAACTTATTCCCACAAAAGCATTTGTATATCTTCTATATATTTCAAAATGACTGCTTAAATGATCTATTGTTAAAAACCATGTGCATATATGTCCTTCAAAATATTGTTGACAGGAAAATGTTTATAATGCTCTGTATTTGGCATTGCACCTCACAATGAAATGTTGTTGTACTTAATTTTTTTAATCTAATGCTTAAAGGCATTCATTTCTATTATTCAAAATTTGTAAAATGATAATCCATACCCATTGTGCTTTGATTATATTATTCAATTATGCCTTCTACATTTTAAGATGGTCATATTGCTTAGTCATATCCGTTGCATTCAATTTCCTTGAAGGACCCACTACTTTTCATTATGAATGCATTTGTTGTCCTAAGGTTTACAAGTTGGTGACACCTTGGGCTTCAAAACAAGCATTGTCATTGTGTATTGCAACCTTCTTCCTCTTAATCCTTCAACATGCTAGCATAAGCTATTACCAGCCACATCTTGACTCAACTCATATAGAGTCTTGAATAATGCTATGCTTCATGACTGTACTTTGATTCAAATTTGCTACTTCTTTGGTACTTAATGAATGGATGCACCATCAATGTATGTATTTCTAATAGCATAATCAACAGAAAAAATTGGTGTACGACAACAATAGAAGACATAAAATCATTATAGTAACACCATTCAATGAAGCTAAATAATGACAACCTCAAAACTTTGCATGCAAACAGACTCATTCAATGAGAAAATAGTGCACTTTTATTTTGTTTTGTAGATTAATTAAGCATTCGAATGATCCCATTGTTCATCTATGATCTTTACTTCAAAATAGAGGCTGCCTCATTGCACTTTTGAATTGATTGTCATGAATGATCAATGTGTCAAATATTCTTACAACCACTTTGTGAATTACTCTAGCTGAAAATGCCTTGATTTGAGTAATTTGAATGTGTTTTTCCTATCTCATTTCCCCTTCTGAAACTTAGGGGAAGCATGCTGGCCTCAAACCTTGTGGGAGCCCATATTTTCACCACATGCTATGATGTCTTAAAAAATGAATCAACAACAAGATTTGACCTATACCTACACAGTGAACAAACATGTTAGATAAAAAACATTGAAGCTCAATGCTCTTGTGATGTTTGATTTCCATGCTCTCTTGCATACATTTGATACTTGCTCAACTAACTTAAAGCATCAAATACATATGCTATATTTCTATTGATAGGGCACATAGTGAGATTCATATACAGAGCTCTCACCAACTCTTTTATCACGATGCAGGTTCATTTGAAGATCAGGGGCAAGGAGGAGCAGGCAACAATGAAGACCAACACCAAACTTCAACCGAAAATGATGAATATGTTTTTTCTTATATGCTCCTTCCATTACTTTCATCTTCAGATGCATAGTGTATTTCTATGTTTCTTTAGTTCAGCTACTCCCATAGCTTGTGTGGGACATTTGATCAATCTCTTCTTTCCAATGTATAGAAAAGCAACACTTTGCAGTCTTGTATATATTTCATTTCAAAATGAATGAAAGCAATATCTTGTGTTTTTATGTACTTTCTTTCTGTTGTAACACATTGCACAATGAAATGGGATTCTCAATTGGAAACTTAGATAAGAAATGGTTAAGCATGGTAGAAATATGTTAGAATACTCTTCACCTTTAAATGTAAATAAGTTGTTTTAGCTCTACTAAATTGAGTTGTAGGTGAAAATTTGGTAACAATATGCATACATCATCACATCATAAACTTGCATAGAAAATTATACAAAAAGAAAAACATCCATATCATTTGCATATGCATCATATAAGCATATCATATATGCATCCCATGCAATATCATAAAAGATACTGAAAAAGAATATGACATTGCATCGATTCCATATCATTACATCTCATATCATTGCATCATAGATTATCATCCCATATCACATAAGCATAAATAAAAGAATTGCATCCATACATGATCACAATATATAAGCATGTCACATCATCACATCAAATGCATCCACACATTCATAAACATGAAATAAAATGAACACATCACATCATATCAAATCTGTATCATATATATATATATAATGGTGATTGTCATAATACAATATCTGAGCCAATGTATGTATATCACTCAAAAGTAAAATATCCATGAGGCTATCAAAAAGGATCCCATGAATGTATATCTATATAAAGAATCAGACAATAATAAAAAGTGTATGTACAAGTGAGCTAGCCTTGATGGTTGCTCCCCTCACCAAGTTGTCTCTCTGAATGATCCTCGGCCCTGGGATGTGCCCCACTCCTCTGTGAGTAATCTAGTTGTCTAAGTGCCTATGGGATATTGTGGTGGTAGTGCATGCAATAATATGCCACCTCAGTCATGGCCTCTTTATACAATCGAGCAGAAACTTTCTGATCTTGGGCTACATTTTTCATAGATTCTAACTACTAGCATCGCCCAACCTCATGTGCTAACTACATATCAACAGTCTACCTGAGTTGACGCTCCTGATCACTCTTCACTGTCAAGGTCTATGCCTGCTACCTAGCTTGGTCTCTCTTAGCAATGATAACCAAAATTTTATGTCTGGTCTGGTCCCTCTCACTCGTGACCACTTACAACTCCTTAATCTATGCATCACAAGGATCTAGCTCTGGTAGTGGTTGTTGTGGAGGCTGCTACTATAGAGGCTATTAGTGCAATGGTGGTGCACCCAGGACCTGTCCATATTGCTAATGTTGGCCATCCTAGCTATCTTGTCCTTTTCCCTGACCAATGCCTGCCCATCATCTGGATACCCTCAACCTTTGCCTATACCCCTCCCTCTCAGCCTACCTCTTGGAGGTACACCTGTTGGATCTATAAATTGATGAGGGGGCATGCACCATGCATCATAAGTAGGCATCGTCTATGCATCCACCTATCCCTGATCATAGGCCCATGGCCTATCAACCAGCTATTGAAAACCCTCTACAACCTCAAGGGCTAGGATCGTGTGTCCCCATGTAGTATCACAGGTTGACCTGGAAAAAATAGCAGTATATGCATCATTAGGCACGTCCTTCCTCTCGCCAAACTATCTAGAAACCCTATTAGGCAGGTATCTCTCAATGATTGTGTGCTCTCGACCCTACATATATTGGGTCTATCGAGCAAAGAACAATTGTTGCACATCATCATACCAAGTTGACATTTAAAGCCATGGCTGCCATCAAAACATTGTCATATCATTGATCACTCGATGCTAGTAGGGAATGTTGAGCTACCCTGTGTGTTGTAAAGTGATGGCACCCCTCTATTTCCAAACAATAGGATCATTTGGCTCTACATCTGTCATCTGAACAATGGGTCAAAGCACAACAATGTGCTCTGAGGCCCAAATGTAGAGAAGAGTGACCCCTATGTCGATAGCCCTGTCATCATTGTATACAAATTCATGCATATCATGGTAGAGGGAGGCCAACATCACTGGCCCCCATGCATACTGAGTCCTTTGAAACAACATCCTATGCCAAGCCAGACCCCATCTCAGACTAAATCCTCTACTTTATCAATCTGGAGCAACCAAACTTGAGATAATCACCACAATGATTAGTCTAAAAGTTGACACCTGACCTCTGTACATCTCAAGGTCAATCTAGGAAGTGACCAGGACAATGTCCTCCTGTTCAATAACCTCATGATAGGCATCATAGTCAATGTCAATGTCATTTATCACATGCTCACCATGTATTGGCAAATGCAATATCCACCATACATCCTCTAGCATCACTATCACCTCACCGGTAGGTAAGTGGAATGACGAGGTCCTCTGTACCATCACTCACACAGTGTTGTCATCATCACTAAATGGGTTTGGACGATGGGCATGTAAGCAATGTACTGCAGGCCAATCTCTCCCAGGTGCTCTTGTCGCAACTCAGACAAATCACCAAGTCTAGATAAAATAGTCAACCAATGCTCGTAGGACATCAAAGGCGAGATAACCTCCTACACCCATGAAGCACATGACGTCAAAATTCAAAGAAAATCTAGCTAAGTTTGGAGTTTTTATCCCCCAAAATGATAATAGCATCGCTATTTACAATAGTGTAGCTATAATTCAAATTCCAAACAACGACGCCCAAAGCATTTAAATTGAAAATCGTGATATGCATCGGTAAACACATATGCGTCACCATTTGACTTTGGCAAACCCTAACCCTAAATTTCAAATCCCAAGTTGTGTTGCCATACACATATGCATCATTATTTAAAATAAAAAACCCTAATCTTAAATCATGAACTACATGACAATTTACATGTGTCACTATAAATCAAAATACCATCGCCGATTCTAAAAATAGCCTCGCTATACAATGATTCCGCCAAATTTCAAATTTCAAAATGCATTAAATGCGCCTAAAAGTCAAATTTCAAATTAAGTTTCGAATCACATACTGGTGGTACTCCGCCTGGAAGCCTCTAGTACTCACAAACCCAGTCGGAAATGTGTCATGGGAGCACTCGTTGCACCATTTCGTTAGAGGGTCAAAGCTCAAAATGCAAGAAATCCTAAAGGTGCGAATGCACAAATGAATTCAAAGTGACCCTTCCTCACCTATTTATGCTTGCAAATTAGGGATTTTTGCCTTAATTTAAACATGAAGCTAGGGTTTTTCACCATTTTCACCAATTTTTCCAAACAAAAGCTTATTTTGCATCAATTTTTGCGTTTTGGCATGTTTTTGGCATCCTAGAGCCTTTTTGGATCCCTAGGGTAGTCTTTTACCTTTGTCAAGAAATCAACCCAAAATTCAAAATTTATGCCCGATTTCTCGAGGGGGTAGGGATCTAGCTTTTTCCTTCCACTGGAGCAACAGTGGAACATCTAAAAATCAAAGATTTTTTTTTTTTGATTTAAGCAATAGTTTTTCATCCGAAGAGCATCAGTCTTTGAACCAAAGTAGCAGTTACCTCGCTTTAAAGAGGGGAAAATGTAGTCACTAAAAAATGTCCTGAATGATATCATATACTCGAATCAAGTATACTAACATCATTTCATCTTGAAACCCATCCTCTTTTTGCTTAATTAATTAAATCATTCTAGTTATTTAATTAATTATATCATTTACATCCATTAACCTAATTAATTTAATCGGGTTAATTCACCCCCTTTCGTGCTAACATTTCATCTCATTAAATAAAATAAATGAAACTATTTGATTTAAATCCCTAAATCTTCTTATTTAATGAAATAACCCTAAGTTATTTAATTAAACATCATTCCACCTTTCCCCTATTCATTAAATCATTTTATTTAATGAATATCATCTAAATTCCCTAATTGCATAATTAACATTATTTAATTATAAATTAACTTAATCTAATTCCCCCCACTTGCAAGGAAATATTCCTCCAAAAGGAATATTCCTTCCCCTTTTGCACAATTTAATTTAGTTTTAATTAACTAAATTATCCTTTTCCTTCACCCATGAGAATATTCCAAAGAATATTCTCTCTCCTCACTCATTTGAAAAAGGGAATATTCTTACAAGACTTCATGTGCATGTTAGCTTGTGACCTTTTGTGCAAATTAATTTGCGACCTCTTGTACAGGTCAAAAGTGTGTTTGTTTGAAGGAATGTTAACCCTTGATTAAATCTCATCTTTCATTCTCATTCGTTGATGAGAATCGATGATCCATGTTTCATCCTTCTTCCATCCTTGACTATTGATTAGCTTTTTTGATCTCAACCCTCCATTTCTCATTTTCTCTCCTATAAATAGGTCACTATTTGGAGAGAAATGGATCCATCTTTTAACATTAGAATTATGTTGTTAAAATCACTCACACTCACACTCATATTTAGCACACATTTAGCATCTTTTTTTAGTTTATTTTAATTGCATTAATTAGCTTTAATCTTCCATTAAGGGATTCCATGATCACATAATGCATCCATTTAGCTTGTTATGAATTAGGTTTTAAATCTTTTAGTTTAGATTCCATCTAGATTATCTTAGCATTTTCATATCCATCATTTTAGCATAAGATCATGTTAAGTTAGCTTGCATCATGCTTATTTAGATTAAAATCATGTTTTCATACACATCTCATAGCGGTTCCATCAGTTTTCTTCAATAAAATTGACTGGAACAAGCTCATTTATCCATGGGATTGGGAAAGGGTCACCATTCCACATCAATGTGACACCACTCCCACAATGGGATAGGTTTCAATGGATTCGAGTAGGAATTGTTAAGCTTTCATAGTTTAGTATGCTTGGTTTTAATGAATGCTTGGTTTAATTTACATTTGATTGATCCTATTGAGATTGGCGTTAGTGGCTTCATTATGCTTCAATTATTCATGGATCAAGCGTAATCGGCACGTGCTAATCCGTCGATCACAATAGGGAATCTCTTTGTAACAATATTCTTCTTCTATCTTCTTTCTTCTTGGTGGTGAGCCACTTGACAGTGAGTCTTTCTTCTTTTTCTAGGTAGTGAGCCCTTGATAGTGAGCCTAATTGTATTTAGTGTTGCAATTCATATTTATGTGAGCTAATTCTCACCATGGTTTTTCCCTTCTTGGGTTTTCCATATAAATCTATTATTCTTATGTATTTGGATGTGTTTGCATTACTGTTCCATATGTTTACATTTTACTAATGCATGATAAGGGCTTAATGGTTGCTAAGCGTTTGAAAAGATATTGAGGGTTTGAATGTTTTTAAGTATACAAATGATTCACCCCCCTCTCAATTGTCCCATGCATCTAACAAGGAAAGCTTCTAAGACAAGCTGGTAACCTTCAACTTTTAAAATCTTCTCTTCAAAATATCCCCATCCTATGCATCTTTTGAGGAATCTTAATTGGAATAAGCTTCAATTAAATCACCGTACATTGGGAAAAATCAACATGAGATGTGGTTTGATAACCAAATGAATTGCATTATTATCTCAATTCACTTCATGACATGTGATTTTTCTTTATTTAGCTGTTGCTACCTCAAAAAAGGTTATCTTCATAGTCATATTTTTGCTAATGTCCTCCAAAGTGGTAAGATGACTAGGTTTCTAGCTTTTATCTAGGGGTGGTGAAAGGTTTTAGGAAGAATCATGGGAGGCCCAAGGAAGTGTTCAAAATTCCGGTTGTGCATCGCATTAAAGAAAAATGTTGAACTATGGAAAATTTTTGAGGAAGCAAGTATAACACCCTTCTTCCTAACTATGTACGGAATCAATGATGAGCTAACTTCAAAATTTTGCAACTCCTGGAAGGAGGGACAAGTCTCAATTGGCAACATACATTTTGAGGTGACTCCTAAACTTATTGGGGAGGTGACGAGCCTTGAATGCAGAGGAAATAAGGTGGAAAAGTTTAGCAATGGAAACTACCAAAGGTTTAGTGACATCTTTGAAAAAGGAGAGGAGCCACAAAGATTTCATAATGGCTATGAAAGAGAGAAGTTTCCACTATCATTTAGTTTGGTAAGCCTTCATGCCATTGCTATTTCACCTTAGAAGGGATATTTAAAAAAATTCATGGTATCACTTACCATTTTTGAACGACATCCACCACAAAGAAAAAATTAATATCCTTTTCTTCCTGTTGTCCTCCCCTCACCTTTGTATTGCTAAAGGGGATTATCCTCCTCTGTACTAGGGATTAATTATAACCCTTTACAAGAATGTGTTGTCCAAAACCCCACAATTGGGCCCTGCTTATTCTATTAAACCTTTGTAGATTAAGTTGTTTGGAAATAATCCCCATTAGCCTCTAAATAACCCCTCTTCTAGAAGAAATCCTAATCCTAGAAAAGGTCTTCTAAAAAATGTTGCTTCTCTAACCCCTTCCTTTGACAAAAAGCTATTAAATACTATCCCTTTAAAAAATAAAATCCCTTCAAACCCTAATACTTCCAAAATGAATAATTTTGGATCCATTGTGAGTCAAGGTTCTAAGGATGAAGCTATTGAAATTTATGATGAGGGTGGAACCACAGAGTAGTATGATAAAAGTGATGGGACGAGTGAGATACAATTTTCCTGTTTAGCCAATGTTAGACATTAGAATAGAGGAAAAGATAGTAAAGGTTAAAATTTAGCCTTTGATGATGTGGTGAAGGATTTCTCAAATGAGGAATACTTTCCACACAATGAGGAAGAGAGTTAGGATTACAGCCTGCATAAAAAAAATGAGAAGGAGATCCATGAAACTGAAGAGGAATATAATAGTGAGGAGGAAAAAGCTAATAAAATTGAAATGAGTGAGATGGACATAGAAATTGATGATGAAGTGATAGAGATGGAAAGATGATAGGAAGAAGAAAATGTTAAAAATGAAGAAGAGAAGGATGATTCTAGGAAAGAGGAAGAGACTGACATTGTTACACCCCATGTATTATTACCTATTTAATTCAATTTAATGTTTTATAATGATTATGTATATGAAAAATTTGTGATGCATATGAATGTATTGTTATTGGATAACTACTGTTATAATGTACTAAGCTGAATGCAAGAACAAGTTCAAACCTTTGAAAGAGAGGGGAAGTATCACTTAGGAGAACTTGATTTGGTAACCCTTAATGAACCTAATTGAGCATACACACACTCACACCCTAGTTGGTCTAAGTTGAGTCAAATCAATTTGGGTAAATGGTAAGTGATCTTCAGTTTTGGTTGTGAATATTTATATTGGTTTACGATATTGTTTTTTGAATGTTTGGATTGAGGAATGTGATTAAGTCTTAATATTGAGTGAAAGTCCTTGTGTGTTTATATTTATATCAATGATATATACATAAAATTTATATATATGTATATATGTATGTGTCTATGATAAATTCATACATATGAGTAAATATATACGAGTATACGCAGGTAGACGTATCTGTGTATGCTCATGGACGGATTACCCATAAGCATGGGAATATCAATTGGATGGAGGTGACATACATATATATATGTATATATACACTTCATGTATATATATGTCAATCGATAGAAATGAGAGTATAAGTGTTTATATAAAGATATTAAAATAATATATATACATATAATATAATGAGAGTATAAGGACTAGAAAGGTCAGTATCTAGTGGAGGAAGATGTAAATAGAGCCTACCTTCTAGGAACCATGGAAGGTGAAGAGTTTGGAAAGGCCATTAATTATTTTCACCATGTTAGTCCATGTTATTTTATACATATATAGTATCTATACACATACTACATAAAAATAAAAAATTCTAATATAACACATGTACACATAAGCATCCATCAATAAACAAAAAATGAAACTCTAAACCTAACCATATACATAATAGAAAAGAAACTTAAATGACATATATAATTAGATAAAATCAGCATATCATATCTAAAAGTGTCAAGAATTGAGTAAATAAGCTCCAACATGGGACAAACGTAATCAAAATAAGTATAGTTGAGTATAAAGGGATCAAAAAAAAATTCTAAGTGTCAAAGTGTCAATACATTAAAAAGGCCTTTAATCAATTTTTAGCTCTCAATCCACTAGGGCTTCCACCCATCTATCTCCCCCTCCTATATACCATGCCTAATCACATAAGGGTCCTATCCCTCCAAGATAATACCTAGAATGGGATAGGTTTCTAAGCTCATGATTAACCATATGTAGATGTTACATCTCATGAGTGAAAAGCTAGTTATTGACTAACCCCCATCCTAGTTATCTCTCACGATACGGTAACCTCTACCTTCAACATGTTAATATTGTCTATCATAACTATGGTATATTGGATAGAAATGTAGATAAGGGGAAATATTTCTATTTATTATCCTACCATTATAGGTACCCCTATGTCCACTAGGATCACCTCTTTGTCTCATCTCATCATAAGATGAATGACATCTAATAGTTAGTTCCTAATCAAATACCTCCACCCGTCCATGATACACATGTAATCAAGTGTAATGAAAAGAAAATTAATTATGTATTATGTGGAATGTTGACTATAATGTGCTAATAAAAGTAAATAAGAGGATAATAAGTGAAGTACCCACAAGGGTGTCTTTCCTACCAAGAGGGGTCAATCTCTCACATCTATTCCTTTTCCTCTTGAGCTAGAGGAATCACATGTACAATAGGTGGAACATAATTTGAGTGCTCATCATCATCCTCTCCCTTTAGATGGTATTCATAACCAAACACTTCAACTTCTCTATCATCGCAATTACTATGCATCAAAATACGATTACCCTAGCATGGTCATAGTTACCTCTATGCTTGTCATGTGCCTATTCTCTCATTGACTGTGAGAAGAGTCCCTAGAGTAAGAGGATTTAATTGGAATACCCTTTAAATATCCTCAACTACCTCATAGGTAAATTTTTAGCATGAGGGAAAGTCTTATGGAGTGTCCTCCCCAAGCTATCAATGTGAGATGGGATGAGTCTCCACTAAATCACACTTGTCAACTAAGAAATTCACCCTTCTGCAATAGTTTCTAGCCATGCCATCTCCCACATATCTCCAATCCATCTCCTTGTATGGGTGCACATTAATATCTACATCTATCAATGTAACCACTACATGTGTAGACATGTTGTATTGACCCTAATAATGCCACTTTATTTCTCTCAAAATAGTATGATCAAGTGAAAGCATGAATCCATAATAGGTTCTAATATGCTCCAAAATATATATCATGACTAGACAAGAGTGATTAAATGATGAGGCCTTGCAATGCACAATTTGATACAAAATCATGGTAAACCAATGCTAGGAGGTTAATCTCTTATTTGTAGACTATACCTCACTCTACCTATTGAATGATGGGAGCCCATGACCATATGAGAAAATGGAGATTCTTAGCCCCTGACAACTAAGAGGCCAACAATAACCTTATATAGGGGTAGAATATCGTGTCAAAATTTATTCCAACTATACTCCTATATTATCTCTAGGTCTCTTAATGTCTATGAATGCAACCCAATATAATATCTCTTGCTTTGATTTCTAGTGTGTATGTCCCCTAGCTAGGGATGCCTAATATTCTTTAAACATCATATAGAGTGATCACCCACTCAACTAGAGATACTAGGGAATTGAAAGTTCTTCTATTCTAATTCCCAATAAGTCAAAATATCCTAGCATATGTGTGTTGAGGATCACATTATAGGGATTCACAATACTCTATCTAGTTTCATTCATTGTTAGATGATATGATTTAATTTGGATGGATCTATTGTATTAACAAACTAGACCCACTCTCTAATGGCATTCTAGTAAATTTATGTGTCTTATTTGACACAAGGACACACTTATCACTTTAAAAATTACAAAAATACAAAATTATAAAATGTAAAAAGAAATAATGTCAAAAAGTTGGAAATATTAAAGAATTTAAAAAATAAATAAAAACCCAAATCTAATTATCAAATGAGTACAAAAAATGAGAATAAAAGATTCAAACTTGTTCCCTAGAAAAAAGGATGACCCGAAGGTCTCTCAAGAACCTCATGGGTCTCTTGAGTGATCTACTTTGTGAAAATGAGTGACTCTATATGGAAAAAAAAGTGGCCCAAGCCATGCCCCCAAACCTCATATCACTCAAAAGCTAAAAAAACTATTTGAATGCACATTATATTTCGTACTTGGATAACAACCCTTTGCAACTAATAGCCCTAAATTTAACAACCATTTTGACACAAAATAGGAAAAAAGTAAAACTAGGGTAGAGCTCAGTTTTTTTCTCATTTTTGGCATTATTAGGTCCACTTGACAACGATCTATATTCATAGTCATAATACACTTACTGCAAGCTTATCATTGGCTTTAATTTCACCTAATTTCATCATAATTGATCCAAAAACCATTTATCTTCCTCACCACAAAAAAATGAAGTCTAAAAATGTGTTAATTTGGTATATATGGGATTTTCCATTGTTTCAATAGGTCATTCATACAAAATGAAGTAACAAAATTATACCTCACATGTCACCATCACAGTGCATCCTTTATTCTCTATTGCTCATATAATTTAAGTTGATGTTTCAATTAGATTCACTTAAGTTAGATCTCATTGTGTACCTTGTAGGTTTCAAATAGGCAATGAGATTGGACAATGAAGGTAGTATCTCTTCAACCCTATGCCAATAGTAAGCACTCTTATTAATCTTAGAATTAGTTGTATTTTTTAGAATTCCATATACTATGAATGATCTTTGTTTTCTATTTTATAAGTTGAAATGTCAAACAATAAAAAACATAAGTATTGTTAAGTGTGGGATCCAAAATACCTATTCGTAGGAGTCTGATAATTATTCAAAGGAATGGATTTAGTGAATGGGCCATTAGCCTTATTACTCCTCAAATTGTACGGAGCTCTATTACCTTGTTTTCCATTGGATTGGTGATATGGATGAACTTCCTCAAGATTCTCTTCAATGATATTCTCATCTTTGTAACATACCCAATGTTTATTCAATAGTTTTCACCTAATTTTTTACTCAAAAAGTGAATAACATAAGTTTCCAAAAATAGGGAAATGAAAATTTTCCTTTTCAATAACATAATTGCACATTACTTAAATAATTTCCATATATCATTACATAAATGAAATAACATTACATAATTCCAAGTAGATGAACTCATCTTTTCAAATACATATTACAATTGATCCATGATCATGTTCATATATAAATTCATATCTTACAAGAGTTCAGTGGTCAAGGTGTCCTCATCTGGATCACACTTCTTTTGTTTCACAAGTCTTGGTTGTCGATTGCAAGAGGGAGAGCATCACCCAAGTCCTTTTCCTCCAACCATGGACATAGTGGTCCCCAACACATCTTCCTAACTGGAAGTGGCCCTAACCTTCAACGAAGAGTTTGGTATGGAAACCTCTAGAAATGCCTCCCTGAGTATGGTCTTGTGTCCTGCGTAACTAGTACAGTCATACAACTATGGATACCCTCCAACTATGCATGATGCTCTTAACTAGCTATGCAATTCAAGCGTACAGTGAACCGACAAAGTGTATGCAATGAGCTCTACACTTACTTTGGAAAAAAAATTCATATATATGATAAATCTACTTTCTATGAAGCAGTGTCATATGTTCACCCACCCCCTTACTCGACTTGGAAACTCTACTAACCTATGAATAAATCTTCCCTTTGTTTGACCCCAAGGTTAAAATATCATAAACAAGATTTCATTCCAAAGTGATAACACACAAATAATGATTTAACTAATCAATTAAATGACCCAACCTCTTGAATACCCTGTTACATACCTGTAACAATCTGGGATTGGAAATTGCCTCTTATTCAAGTTCTTTCTTTTAATCATGGGAATAATGACTCTCCTAGGTCATGCATAATTAGTTAATACCGATGACACCATGTAACTGGCTGGACACACCCGGTCTCAATCTAAAGCACTGTTAATATGTTGATATGTATAATAATCTAGTATTAAACTTGATTTGAAGATTGCTTCTTTGTATTAAATTTTTAGCCTCTTTTTGTTCTACCTAGTATGGCTTCATCCTCTCAAGACAACATAACCATTCTAGTTATTCATGACATTAAATATCATTTAATTTGATTCAATATAAAATCTTATATTCATAGTAATGTCCAATAATAAGTCAACATAATAAGCTATTTAGCTTTTTCTATAACTGGACTAAGAACCATTCGACTAATCTCCAATTTCCTCACTGTTCCATCTAAATTATCCTTTGCATAATTTATATAAGGTGCTTGCGTTTGTAGGTTCATAAACAATCATATATACTTTCCCTCAATATGACACATGTATTCACATATTTAAAGGTATGATAAGTTCATATCTAATCTAGAGAACATTTTTTTGCTTAAGAGGAGCATGTGCTTTCACACCTTAAAATCTCCTTGCATTATGGCTTTGATTTTCCGAAACATAAAGTACTCTTCTTTTAAGATTAGAATACCATGAATAGGTATTAATAGACTCTTGGTCAAAATATAAGATAATATTATTCTAAAGATAATGAGGACATATTTACTCTAATACGTATTCTAACCCTGTTGTTGAAAAATAATATAAGCTCATTCAAACATTATATTTATACAATACTTGTATTAATTGAATAATATCATATTAAACCCTACTTAGCTTCTCTTGCTATGTTATTCTGATGAGCTAGTGGTTTGGGTTTCACACAACTTCAGAGAGAATTAACCTTCCATTGGAGTTTTATTACTCTCCAATATATTCATACCTAATGCTTATAATCACATAATGCTTCATAATATAATAATGCAATTCATGATAACTACTTATCATGCTCTTTTGATACCCTAATCTAGTTTATAGATAGACTAGTTAAATACACATGCACCCATGTACTATCTAATAATAATATGTACACCATCATAGCACAAACGGTTTCTAACAATAGAATAACTTAGTTTCAAAATTAAAATAAGAAAGAGAAAGATATCTAGAGCATGCCTGGAATAATATAACTCCAAACAAGTATCCTGACACTCCTTGCTCAATGCACAATGGATGTTTGTTGCCTCCTCTATTCTCAATTTCTCAGCTCAACCTTTCCTCACACTAAAATAACTACTCAATCCTCTCAAAATCACAAATATGTTGCTCTCAAACTCACAAATGTGTTGCTCTGAAACTCATAAATATGCTACTCTCAAACTCATTAGAATACGCAAAAATGATTTCCGAACCAACAACCAAAATAGAGAGCTATTTCTCTTCTTATATAATGTAATAGAGAGATCGACTGCTAAAAGAAAGCTTATATTATTTCCACCTCTCTTATTTTTTGCTAACCGTTGGTAGTAGTATGTAATTTTTAGTTGCATATGTAAATCAAAAACTAACCCTGCTTCCTCCCAAATCGATTTGGCATGTTGGGCGCAACTTGTTCATTTGCTCGCATTTTAGTAACAACAGAAAGTCATATATTTGGCATGTAAAAGTCCCAATCAAATGCAACTTCTACCTGCCCAATTCATGGTTCAAAATAGATATATCACATGCTCTTTTTACTTGGCCAAAGCTTCCTTTCATATATTGTGCATGGTGTTCTAAAATTATGTTTTAACTTTGCTTCCTTCGTGGCATTTCTGCCCTCTATCCCTTTGCAAAGTATGCACCTATATTGGCAAATTTTACTATCTTTAACAACAATTACTAAAAGTTTCTACTCATGCCTTGCATGGAATATATACCCCTCATAAGGTGTGGCTTACTTTCCATTTAACATGGTAGAAATTCCCTTTAGTTCTTGCATATTATGGCACCCAAATTGGCACCCAAATACAACCTTTTTATAACGACCACTAATCTCTCTATACGTGGCAATTTGGTCGATGGATATGGTTGCCATCACTATTACTATAATAATATATATATTATTATATGTGTATACCATAATATATATATTAATATATTTGTATATGATAATTATTTATATATAATAATATATACATATATTAATTTGTATATTACCATAATATATATATATATTAATATATTTATAAACAATAATTATTTATATATAATAATATATATATTAACAAATAGATAATCGTCATTTAATATATTGATATATATATGTTTACGATTTATCTATCAAATATAATAGTATACATTTTAATATAGTATATATAATAATCATTTAAATAATGTATATACATTAATATATATACAGCTAATATATATTAAAATATATGCGACAATATATATTAAAATATATACGATAATATATATATATATATATATATATATATATGTAGACACTGAAAAAATGTCCTAAATGATATCATACACTCAAAACAAGTTTACTAACATCATTTCCTCTTTAAACCCATCCATGTCGTATTCTTGAATCTTGGCAACCCAATTGCCTCTTTTTGTCCCAAACTCCTGTTGCATCAAGATAGACTTAACAGTTGAGTTTGGAACCAAGACTTTGACATGGTTGTTAAGGATGTAAAACCAGAAATGCTTAACTGCCTTAACCACAAAAAAATCATGTTTTTCCATTTTGGAATATTTCAATTCATAATTTTTTAGAGGACGACTCATGAATGCAATCGGGGATTCAAAAACCTCACTATTTTCTTCCATCAGAATTGTTGAAAGTGTATGCTCAAAAGCATAACTATACATGATGAATTCCTTCATGTAGTCTGGGCAGACTAACACCGGTGCATGAGTAATAGCCTCTTTGATATCATTGAATGCATCTTTTCCTTCTTTTGTCCAATGAAAAGTGGTAGTACCTTTCATCATATTAACAATATGACGAGTCTTTTCTGCAAAATCTGGAAGGACTCTTCGTAGAAAATTTACTTTTCCAAAGAAAGAATGAACAACCTTCTTACTTGATGGCAGAGTGAGTGATTTGATACTTTTAACTCTTTCCAAGTCAATCTTGATACCTTATGTGGACACCACGTGACCAAGAAGCTTACCTTCTGTAACCCCAAAAATTGACTTTTTGGGATTCAAGGAAATACCATGTTGTCGACATCTCTCCAAGATTTTCTTTAGATGGTAAAAATGTTCGTGATGTTTTTTAGAAAAAAACATAAGATCATCAAGATATACCACAATGAGCTTACCTAGCACATTACGAAAAGCAAAGTCCATAGCTTGTTGAAATGTAGTGCTAACATTGTTCAGGCCAAAAGGCATTTTTCAATATACAAAGGTACCCCATGGCGTTGTA
Organism: Sequoia sempervirens; assembly: GCA_007258455.2. Taxonomy (NCBI): domain Eukaryota; kingdom Viridiplantae; phylum Streptophyta; class Pinopsida; order Cupressales; family Cupressaceae; genus Sequoia; species Sequoia sempervirens. The sequence continues at coordinate 499 of VDFB02284073.1, read as the reverse complement.
AAGGTCGTCTTGTGTTGATCACTTGAATTCAATTCAATTTGGTTGTAACTAGAAAAACCATCCAACATGGAGAGCATTGCAGATCCGGTCACGGTTTGAAGAACTTGATTCATTACTGGAAGAGGATAATTATCTTTGAGTGACAGTTGGTTTAGATTCCAAAAATCCACACAAATACGGATCTCACCATTTTTCTTACGAACGGGAACAATATTTTCTATCCACATTGAATGATGAATAGGGAATATTATTCGGGCATTCAACATTTTTTGAACTTTTGTAAGGATCGTTCTAGAAATCTTTGGGCTATATTTCCTTTTCTTTTGTTTATAAGGCAATGCTCCAATCTTAAGTGTAATTTCATGTTGCATCTCCTTCGGTCGAAAATATTTTAAATCTTCATATGAATATGCTAAGACATCCATATATTCTAGTAACAACTTAGCAAATTGGTTTCTTTCTTCAATTGTGCAACACTTACCAATGTTCACTATCTTAG
>VDFB02284072.1:0-71913 GCA_007258455.2 Sequoia sempervirens | reverse complement strand
CAAGTGTTCATCACTTGCGTGATGTTGTCACCTCAACATGACGTTCACCATGGCTCTCCCAAAGGGTGAAACACAAGTACAAGAAAATCATCACGGACTCTCTCACGTGATGCTGTCATGGAGTCACACACATGACATCCACCATGGCTCTCCCAGAGGGTGGAAACAAGGGATTTCACCTCGAATTTCTCTCACAGAGAAGAACTCATTATCAAGGGATTTCACCTCGAACTTCTCTCACAAAGAAGAACTCATTATCAAGGGATTTCACCTCGAACTTCTCTCACAGAGAAGAACCCATTAAAGAGGATCACTGATACTGAGACTCTTTCTCAGTTAAGGCTAGATTCTCCACCATACCAAGCTTATCTTGAAAGTACACAAACTTTATCCTGGAGAGAGGGCTTGGCGAGAATATCTGCCGTTAGCTCATCAGTGTTGATATACCTCAATTGAAATACTTTCCTCAATAATATGTTTAGTTTTGTCACAAAAGCTCCACATAGCTTAATTAACACAATGGATGATAGTTGGCTCCAACGATTGTCCAACCAATCCTACAAGGAGTTTTCAAAGCCACACTGCTTCTCAAACTGCCACACATGTTGCAATGTACACGACCTCTGCGGTACTTAGTGCCACTGAAGACTGCTTCTTGCTACATCAGGAGATCATCGTAGACCCCAAACTGAAATAACATCCAGAGGTGCTCTTCTGATCAGCAACGCAACCTACCCAAACAAAATCTGTATAACCATGCAGCTCCAAGATCACACCTGGAGAATATCTCAGCCCATATCCAACTGTCCCACGCAAGTATCTCAAGACATGTTTTGCTGCAACTAGATGTATTTGCTTTGGGTTCACACATGAACTGACTAAGTGCATTCACTGCATAGCAGATATCTGGTCTAGTATTGACTAGATACATCAACGATCCAATCAATTGTGAATATAGAGGATCCACCAGATCTGAACTAGCTGTAGCCTCCTTAAACATCTTCTCCAGGTTCGGTAGGCTCCCTCTGAATCTTCAAGTTCTTGCATCAACCTTCTGACTTGACTTAGAGAAGTGTTTTCCAGCACACACCTCTGGTATTGTAGAGAGTTTAGGATTGTCCTCCTCGACCTCATCCCAGATCACACTATTCTAAATAGGTTTGTAGTGCTACCAATGTCAAATCCAGATGACAAACTTGAGCAATTATGATCTCAGCAACTGAAGGGATCCTCTAAGGATTTAGCACCTAGCTTTGCAATACAGTAATCTTCACTTCTTCTCAGGGAGTTACAAAACTCCCTCTTGATCCTTGCTTCAGAGATTGCAAAGAAGACTTCTGGAAGTGAACTCCCTCTAGTTGTCAATTCAGTCCCATGGCTGTAAGTTGTGACTTCACGCTTGATCATTTCGTTGGTTGGCATGACTTCCTCACAAGATGCCTCAAGCTCTCATCACCTTCTTGCTCCTAGATCCGTCTTGAAAGAAATATCAAGGCTAGAATCATACAAGGTTTACTAACTCAGGTTATAGCATGAATACATAAAAAATTATGAACAATGTTAAAACATGAATGAATAAATCAACCTATAAGAGAAATAAATCAACCTATAAGAGAAATATATCAAAGGATCAGAATGAAGGGATAAAGAGACTTATCTTTATTGAATTCTGATATATCTCTTTCTTTCATCTTTTACTCCTCTTGAGAGTGCTAAACTTAGCACAACAAAAGACAATCTGCACAAGTATAGATTTCTTGAACATAGAACCAGGCCCTTCAAGGTACTATCACAGTCCATGCATAAGAGAATGGTATCGATGTGATCATCCTATCACAATCGAGATTGTAGTTCTCTTTTCATCTCTGAGCCATAGTCAAAAAAATTTCACAATGAGCATCTCACAAAGGATCTCATCCTAGTGATTATAATGCAAGAGAAAACACGATCTTTTCTACACACATGATCAAACAAATGTTAACAGATCTGCCCAACTCAGTAGACTGAAATTTCAGCCTAGAAAGTGATTTCAAGGAAATAATTAAGGAATACTTATCTTTGTGGTTGCAGCAACTTGATCACAACAACAGCTCGATCTGTCAATAGTTGAGCTCTTGATTGCAAGGTCGTAAAGACTAATGATGTCCACCATGACTGCAAGGACGTATATTGTCCTCAATGCTGAATTCTTCAATAATCATATGCTTGTAAATAGGCCCAACTCCAAGGCGATAACAATCAATACCAAGAATATAGACCAATAGACGACAACCATAGAACCACCGATATGTGATGCCGTGTGTGAATGGAGAAGGACGATGTTGATATCGTGCTCCACCCTTTCAGTGGTGTCACACATAACCAAAGGCTTCAGACTAATGAATGAGGCGATGAGATTTGAGATCAGAATTGACTTTGTTCACTTTAATACTACCCATACCTTCCGTGACAGCAGAATATCCTTAACCAACGAGAATGAAATAGAGAAGGGCTCTAAAAAAAAACGATTTAGGAAATTTATTTGGAAGATATTTTACAAGAACTACTCTAGATGAGATCAAATCCGACGGGAACCATTGACAAGCATTGATTCATGGTAGAGGAAGCATCGAATGGAGGTCTTCTTTTCCTGACTATGGACGATATCCATTGATGATTGAAACACATGAATCCTCTTGAGCATTGTTTCTCGCTAATCTATGAGCAATTGAGACTGAAAGTGAATTGATCAGGCAAGCCTATCAAGTTTGAGGAGATTGATACCTCATACCAACCTCTGATCTTGCATTTGGCTGCTTTTAAATCTGGGCGCATTTGGTTGACTGGGGTGCTTTGCATCACCAGAGTTAGTAAATCTTCAAGATTTTCATCTTTTCTTTGATAAAATGCCTCCATTTGATCTTCAATTGCTGGTGTTTGATAGGTCTTTTGAGCTGGCAGATGGATTCATTGCGGGGCATGAGTGAAACTAAGATCTTCTTGGAGGTTGCAAACCCTAAAAAGTGGTTTTGATGGCTTTAATTCTTGCGCGCCCTTGGTTTTGTGACCTTTTCACACATCACCCCATTCAAAATGGGGACCCCCTAATTTTTGCTCCGTTCAGGTCTTCTGGCTTTGTTTTTCTGTTGTCTCTCTCTCTCTCTTCTATCTTTCCGGGGATGTGCCTGTCTGAATTGAGATTTTGGCTAAGTTTGAGAATTAGGGTTTTGAATCTTCTAGTCACTTTGAAGTCAAATGGAGTTAGTAAATTGAAATATGAGCTTGGCATTGCAATCAGTAAGCTTCTAGCAGGTCCCCAACAAAATTTCATTGAATTCTGACAACTTACTATTTTTAGTAAGTGCCTAATTTGGGACATTTTCTCAACACTTTTGAAGTTTTATCCATCACACTACATCCAAGACACATCAAACTTCGTGTCTGCAAAATTTGAGCCAGATTTGACAACTTTATATTTTTAGCAAGTATCACCTTCAGAAGCAAATTTTAGGGTTTACATGCGAATTTTTTCAATGCATGTTTGGAGAATATTTCTAGGTTTTTTGAGATCTACACGGTGATATAACATGCAAGATGAGATGATAACTTTCAACACTCAGCCTTCGGAGGCTATTTTTAGGGTTTGCATGTTGGAATTTTCTACACATGTCTGGATATTCTTTGTGGGTTTTTCAAAAGCTTTGCAGTGGTGTAACATGCAAACCAGGATCAAGACCTTTTTCAAGAGCTTTCTTCAGAGGCTATTTTTAGGGTTTGCATGCAGGACTTTTCAGTACATGTCAGGTTATTCTTTATGGGTTTTTCAAGAGCTACACAGTGATGTGACATGCAAGCAGAGTTGGTCACTTTTTCAGGGACTTACTATTTTTAGCAGGATCACTTCGACAGTTGCCCAACACTTCAATATCACGAACAGGGCGACACGCAACAAAAACGGGGTCAAACGAAGATCGTTTGAGCAACATGCAAGTTAGATTAGGGTTTCCAGCTTCGGGACCTAAAATGAGGGGTCAAACGCCAGAATCTCTGAAAACCGGTGTATCCCGTTGCGATCAATATCTTTCAAGGATTCCATTGGTGAAATTTGAAGGCAATCTAAGCACTTACTATTTATAGTAAGACATTTTTGAAATAGGTTATAAATAGTAAGTCAGCAGCAGGCGGCAGTGTGAACATGCAAGTCATCCCATGAGGATCACACTAGTCAGATTTCAAGTTAAATGGAGTTGCAGAAGTCCTGAAATCATGCAGTTACTATAAATAGTAAATCACCTCCAGAAACATGCTATAAATAGCAAGTCAACACAAGATGGCAGTGTGAATAGATCAACTAGGCCATGAGAATCTTGTGGTAAAAATTTTAGATCAATCCAAGCTTCAGAAGGGTGAAAATCATAAACTTACTAAATATAGTAAATAAGAGTGAGCAAGCCAGAAAATGTCTAAGTTTGAACAAATTCCTTCACCCCCTGTGAAATGCGCCCAAGATGAAGCTGGCTGAAGGATTAAAACGTTTCCAAGTAAGAAATTCCTTTTGCCTAGTCCAAATGCGCCCATGCTAGAAGCTAGATGGGAAGAAATTTTCTAAGGCATTGTTAGTTCCTGCTCAGCCCCCCAAATGCGCCCAACTTATGGCAAGCTGAAGGAAGAAAAAATTGCTAAGTTTGAAAAGTTCCTGCAGACCCTGTCAAATGCGCCCAAGTTTGCTGGAGGGTGAAGAAACTTTCTAAGGTGTCGTTAATTCCTCCTCTACCCCTCAAATGCGCCCAACTACAAGGAGTACTTGGGAATTTTTTCTAAGTGTTTGGAAATTCCCTAACACCCCTTGAAATGCGCCCAAGCTTGTGGAGAAGGTGGAAATTTGTTTAAATGATGAGAAACTGGCAGGACCACCTTGAAAATGCGCCCTTGATGAGATGTTACCTCAAAATTCTTCTAAGTTTTGGAAAATGGCAGGAGAGGGGGTCAAATGCGCCCTTGGCAGCTAGTGAGATGGAATAAAAAAAAATTCTAAGTAGTGAAAATGGAAGAAGACCTAGTCATATGCGCCCTGTCTTGAGAAGGTGGTGAGAAAATATTCTAAGGCATTGTGAATTCCTCCTCACCCCTCCAAATGCGCCTACCACACAAGATGAAGTTAGCTCAAGGATGAGAGAGATATTCTAAGTGTTCAAAATTCCTCCTTGATACTCCAAATGCGCCCATGATTGGAGATGGCTTTAGAAAAGTGTTCTAAGTGTCGAAACTTCCTACCTGACCCCCTAAATGCGCCCAAATGCACTAGGAAAAAGACGAAAATTGTTGAAAATTCCTCCTTTATGCTTGAAATGCGCCCACCTTGGCCTAGAAAAGGACAAAACTTATGAAGATTTCCTCGATGTGTCAAATGCGCCCAAACTAGCATAGAAGAAGACAAAATATTTGATGATATAAGCATGAGAAATATGCCAAAGGCAGAGAAGGTATAAAAAAATTGCGAAGTGTTGAAATTTCTTGTAGGCCCCTCAATGTGTGCCAAGGTAAAGCGAGGCATGATGATAGCATTTTTCTAAGTGTTGAGAATTCTTCCTCCACTAGTCAAATGCGCCCAGTCTAAAGGAGAGATGAGAAATTTTTTTCTAAGGCAACAAACTGGCGGTGGCTACTCTCATATGCGCCCTCCACATGAAGGTGGTTTAAAATTTTTTCCTAGGTATTGAAGATGGAAGTAGGGGCTCCCAAATGCGCCCTTGAGGAAAATGAGTTAGGAAATTTTTCAAGAGATATTTTTCAAAGGTATAAAATTCAAAAATTAAATGTACCCCTTCATAGTGATACACATGAATTTGGCCTTTTCTGAGGAGATTTTTCTTCTGGGTATTGAATATCTTCGACGAACAGATGATTTTGAAACTTTCCAAGCCTCGCCTGAGACCATAAGATGGAGATGTTACTTGGGCGCTTGGTTGATGAATTCTGTCTAGAGGAAATGAATTATTTCTAAGGCAGATGGGTTGGAAATTTGGCTAAGGCAAAAAGGGGATATCATGTTAGTTGGAAAATTTTCTAAGGCAGAGAGAAATCAAACAACACCCTCTAAACATGTTGTCATGATGGATGAAAGTTTCTAGGGCATCAAAAATGAGCATCAAGGAGAATACATGGTCAAAGTACGCCTATGATGGAGTATGAAGAAGGCAACCTCTGCTAGAGGGAAATGATGAACCCTATCATATCCGGAAATCACTCGGACTGTGGAGATCAAAACAGGGATATCAGGTAAATAAAGTGGATTTATATTGTAAAGTGTTTTGATGTCCTTCTCTTTGTTTGTTTTGCAGGATGAATGCTGGGGCCAGAGAACGATGACTTTGAGCAATGAAACAAGTAATCTAAGATGATATTACAACCTTGAAAGGAGATAAAGTTATGTGTTTCGAGCTCCTCCACGAGATCTTAGTTGCACCCAAACCATGAAGGGAGATGTTATCAGAAATGGCTAAGTGTTTCACCCAATGTAGTCAGGCGAGTGGCAGGAATGAAATGATCTAGTCCAAGACAAGAAAATATTTCAAGTTCAGGATGGAGGAAAAGATAAAGGCCCAGGCGTTGGAGACTGACATCATGACAGATTGAAGAACAAAGTAGAGAAGTTCTCCTTAAGTGTAAAATCCTTTGAGGACCCAAAGGATGTTCTCCAATGTGCTTCGTACAACTCAAGATGCAGTGTCTGGAAGGAGGAAAATCGCCATCAAACCGGTTAAAAGTTACAGCCTTGAAGTTTCAGATTGAGAACGTGCTTGCCGTACTAGTCCAAGAAATTGAAGCAGTGGCGACCAAACTCAGGCTGTTTGTAGTCGGAGAAAGAATGATTGAACGCGTTTCCAGACAAGAACCTTCTAGAAGATGGTGGACATTAATGGCTCATTTATTACCCCACTCCTCTTGGTGGCAGTTTTTAGGGTTAGGGTTTATGTGGCTTGATTTGAGCCTTTCATTGTAATTGAATCTGAGCCGTCCACTAGATTTAGCCAACTATAAAAGGGGCCTCCCCCCTCATTTGTACCTCATTAGATTACAAATTAGACTAGACGAGATAGAATAGTAGAGAGGCAGCTTAGAGATAGCATAGTATAGATTGGTAGATTAGATTGAAAAGGAAGGAAAGTCTTCTATTTGAATACTTTGTAAGAAGTTGTTGTGAACATTTTCATAATAAAAGAGTTTTCATTGATGGTGATCTCTTCTTTGTTATGAGTAGCTAGCGAGGCTTCTTCGCCCTTCCAATTCACGTAGAATCTTGAAGTAGCTTAAAGTAAAGTAGGTTTCATCTCATGCAAGTAGTTAGTAATTGTGGAATGTGGTGCTCAATTTGAACAAAACTTCACTTATCCATACCACTAGCGGGCTTGCTGACGGTGGGTTCGCCTTGCGTGGTCAACTGGAACATTGTGAACTTAACTTCGATTATGGTTTATATGTTGGCATGCGTCGTTGTGATGGTGTCTTTATGTTGAATCATGATTTGAATACTTTTGATTACTCCCTTGAAGATTGCACCGGTTTTGTGGAAGTTGTCTGAAGCGAGGAAAAGCAAAGCTCGGTTGATGTTTGTGAGAATTGATCGCTATGTCCCATGCCTTAGAGTAGATTAGAACCTTCATATCCCTACAACCATTTTAAATTTAGTTTATTTCTGGGTAGTGTTAAGAAACTTGCACTTACCTGCCAAATCATTCGAACCACGTAAAATCCTTTAATCTGTTGTTTGTTGTCCGCTGCCGAACAATTGCGTAAGTCCCCTTGAAATACCAGTAAATCACATCGAGCCAACTGAGACTATCCACGCTTAGAAGGAACCTTGGAGTTGAACGCATGAACTCTCTTGCAATCTTAGCGTGCTGGATACTTTGATCAAGAGAGAATAGGGTAGCCGTTGGCAACTTTATTTTGTGTTGGTGAGGTCACGAAAATCACATCAACACCTGGCTAGCAGGGGCACTTTTGTGCTCTAGACTTAACCACTTTTAATGATTTTTAATTTCTCCAATTTGCCTCCCGTGCCTCGATCTGCAGTTGCTGGCAATTGATGAATCTTGTGATCAGGCTGAGATACTCAATGGAAAGCCTGAAGAATTCCATAAAGGATGACTAGTTTTGCAAACTCTAAAAACTGTTTTAGAGGGCTCAAATACCTAGGTGCCCTTGGCTGACTGGGGTGCCCATGTGTGCAGAAGGTATAATTTTCACTTTGTCTTCTTGACAAAAACACCTCAATTTGATCTTTGTTTCTGGATGTTTGAGAGCTCCAGTGAAGTTGCTGATGAACTCATCGCGAAGCCTGACAAAATCTAAGGACCTGCTAGAGGTCATGAAAACTAAAAACTGAATCTGATGCTTAAAATTTTTGGGCTCTCCTGGCTTGCAGGGGCTCTTTTCTGCTCTAGACTTAGTTAATTTTGAGTTTCTTGCAGTGTTCCATGGAGTTTTGGGGATGGGGATGGGGGACGACAGGGGACGCATTTCCGAGAGGGGAGATAGGGGGCGTAAGTTTGGGGACTACAGGGGACGACATGGTGATGGCGATGGGGGGGTGGCGCTAAAATACATATAGTACTTGAAAAATTAGTTATAAAAAGATGTATAACAATATAATTATATAACTGTAGAAGCCTAAGGAATAAGTAAAGTTAACACATAAAAACAAAACTTAAAACTTAAAAGTTTAAAGTTTAAACACAATAACACATTGCAATGATATATCATTTCATTGAACTAGTGAACCATTGAACATTGGAAATCAAAGTGAAAATATAGACATTGGAAAATGCAACAAGAACTAGATGTTTCATAATTTGAGTTTCATAATCATGATTCATGAATCATAATTACAATCAAGTATCACTATATCATCAATGTTCAAACTTCAAACTTCAAAAACAGAGTACGAAATAGTAAATACTAATAGTAAATGGCTCCAGGCTAATGGCCTGATGCCTCTGGAAGTCTCCTAGAAGTTTCCCTGGAGCCTCCTAGATTTTCCTTGGAGTCTCCCAGAAGTTTCCCTTGAGTCTCCCAAAAGTTTCCCTGGAGTTTCCTTGGTTGGAGGGCACTTCTAGAAGTCTCCCAGAAATTTCCCTGAAGTCTCCCAGAAGGGGACTTTGGGGGACGGCGGAGAAACGTGGAGACGGCGGGGGGATGGAGAAGGAATGTTTCCTAGCCGTCTCTTCATCTCGGAAATGGGTGGTTTTTCCGGGGGGATGCATCCCCATGGAACACTGGTTTCTTGACTTTCTTTGACTTTCAACATTTTTCGCTTGATCTTCGTTTCTGAGCGTTTGACAGGTCCCTTGGATAGGATGTTGGATTCATCATGAAGCTGGAAGAATTCTGAAGAGGACCCCCAAAACTGCAAATCGTAACAACTATATTTGACCCCTTGAATTCATGGGCGCCCCCGGCTTGTAGGGGCACTTTTGGCTTCAGTGTTAGAAACTTTTTGAAAATTTTCATCCTTTTCGTGCTTCATGTTCACCGCCTCATTGATTGCATTGATTGCTGTTGTTGACACAAACGTGTTAACTATTGCTTTCATTGTTTCATGTGCACAGATATTGAAGATTTGGCTGGCATTGATTGTGAGGCATCTCCCTTGAAACAAGGCATCCAAGCTTTTCCAGACTTAGTTTATTTTTGCAATTTTCAATTTTTTTAAATTCTCGTCCGCCATTCACCATTTTTCAAGCATCTTTTGCCATAGATTGTTCTATGTAGCGTTTGAGACTTAGCTTGAGAGCACCGACAACATCTTGTTCAATTTCAACCATCTTTGCTTGTTGTTCTCGTTAACTTGTGTTTCCTTTCAAATTCTCCGTCTTTCTGCTAACCTTGACACCCTCGGGCGGATTGCTTATGGTCTTGACTCTAGATTTTCCCTTGGATGAAGACAGTAGTGAAGGATGTACAATTGGTGGCTTTGAAACTAGGACTACCTTCCACATCCTCTTGCTATCCAAGAAAAGATATTGGTCTTGACAACTCGGCTTGAGGCTACAAACAACTCACCCATTTGTTGATTGAATTTGTTGTGTAGAAGGGTTGTAATGCTTGATGCATGCAATGACAAACTCGAGATTTGACACTATGATGGGAATAGAAGCTGCTTCCAATAACTCGGAGTGATCAAGATGCTTGATTGTAGGATTGTCTACACCTTCCAAAGTGCTCAATTTAATCAATGGATGAACATGGCACAAGTTAGTGTCAAAAGTTCTCAAGAAGTCATGAATCAAGACCGATTTGGTCTTGTATTCTATTGGATTGAATTGCACTCTGAAAAAACTAGACTTTTGATTGTAAACTTGGATATGTTTGGACGAACTTTTGAAAAGGCTAAAAATTGCCTATCAAGGGGCAATTTTCACGAAATTTTCTAAGACGTGGGTTTTGTAGAGAATGTATTTCTAAGCCAACCCAGATTATTAGAAATTCGAAAAAATGACCTTTCCTTAGGCACACAATGACTTTTCAGAAACAAAGCTATTGGGGCTGTAAGGGCTATTTTCCTAGTTTCTCCGTTTTTTGAAATGTTAAGACTTTTTTCAGAAACCCTAAAAATAGGGGGCAGCGGTGCAATTTTCTCGGAAAATTCTGGAACATGGATTTTTTCCCCAACGCTGTGCTCAATGAACCCAGATGATCAAATCTGTGAAAAACTGTCGTTTACTTGGACATGCCAGAGAAAACCTAAGACAAGGATAGAAGAAATGTGAGGGGGAGAAGATAGAAATTATATTCTGCCTTTGTAAAATGACGCCTATGCCTTGAATCTAGTTTGATGAAGTCTGACAAGCATGTGCTAAAAAGATGGAGTCTGGAAAGTTAACCCTCTGAGTAATCTGGACTTGGAATTGTGAAGAACATTGAAAAATACCTCCTGTAGTGCTTCCAAATCCTGTTTGCATGAGAAAATATGATCTCGCCCTCAACTTGTGATGGAGAAAATGGACGCCCAAGTGCTTTAATAAATAATTTTCATGAATGGAGGTGTCATATGCAAGTTAAATCCTAAATTTAGGATGAAATGATCTCATTGGACCTCTAATTAGTCAATTGAATGGAGACTAATCCACTGTAATGTCCCCTTTTCTAGCTCACATTGTATGATGTTGTCGTTAGCCTATTTCTCCTTGGTTCCGTAGACTAACCAAGGATTTTAAGGAATCTTGAGGATTTTTGGCCTAGTCAATTCTCGTTGGAGGTCAATCCGGGGCGTCTAGAGGCAGTTTTGACATACTATTTTTAGTAAGTCATTAATGTTGTGAATAGTAATTCATCAGGCGAGCTGCGATCTCCAGTGATAGTGTCTCATCAATGGAAAATTTGGGTATTATCGTCAGATGATTTCAGTTCCATTGGTTTCATTCATCTTTGCATCAATAAAGTTTAAATTATAAAGTTAAATTCAATTATTTAACTTTATTAGTGTGAGTCTAAAGTTAAGTGGCAAAATGAATAGTAAAAGGGGCCCCTATAAATACATGAGACATCAAAAAGGCAAAAGGGAAGTTTATGTTTTGTCCCACATTGGTTAAAAGTGTGAATGGGCTCTTATGAGAAGCTTATAAAAGGTGTTGCAAGGGCTCACTTTCAGCATGCTTGGTTTATGCTTGGTTATTACTTTCTCTTGGAGAATTCGGGGAAGCTTTGGCTTTCAGCAGTTTTGAGGACGAAATCCCTCGAGCTTGAAGGTAGTGGACGGAAACCCATTGTTTGTTGGAGATATCATTCAGGTGTCTAACTTTGTGCTTCAGATTCAAGGGATTTCTGAGGGTTTGTCAGATTTGCAGTAGCTGTGGTATTGCTGCAAAAATATTTGTATCTATCTAGTTTGGCTCATTACATCCACAAATAGGCGCCAAAAATCATGCAAAAGAGGAAGGGCGTAGCATGCAAGAAGAATGGAGAAATTTGCAGTTCAATTTGGAGGTGGAACTGAAGTCTCATCATCAGTCTGAGTTTAGTTGAGAAAGGATGCATTTCACTTCAAAAACATCTTCAAGTGAAAGTTTGACTTTAGGCGCCAATTTTCCCAGAATTAGAAACTTTTTTGAAATTTCACTTTTTAACCTTTGCAAACGTGACTGAAGCCTTTGTTTGATTATTGATTCTGAATGACTGACAAATCCAGTAGACTGCCTAACCCTCTCGTTGAAGAGCAGGATCAAAATTGACAAGGAACTTCTTGAGGTTGCTAACCCTAATTTTGACTTCTTAGTCATCAAAACTTTGGGCGCCCCTGGCCAACAGGGGCACTTTTTCTCACTAGAACTCAAAAATTTTCAAGGATTTTCGCCATTTTTAACTTGATTTTGACCTCCCTTTAGTCACATTTCCTGACACTTGACAAATCTCCTGAGCTGGGTGATAGGTCCATTGTGGAGCTGGACCAAAACTGAATATGATCTTTTAGAGGGAATAAACCCTAAAAAGTTCATCTGGCATGTCAAAATCTTGGGTGCCCTTGGCTAGCAAGGGCGCTTTTATTTCCAGACAACAATTTTTACAACTTGCCAATTTTGTCCTCCATGCTTCGTTCTTCGTTCAATCTGTAGCTGCCAGCTATTGACAATTCTTCTGATTAGACTGAGATATGCAATGGAAAGCTTGAAGAATTACGAACAGGATGAATATTTTAGCAAACCCTAGCAACGGTATTGTTGTACCCAAAATAAATTTTTTGGCATTCTGTATAAATTGAGCTGAATCTTGTTAAAATGCCATTTTAAGTCAGTTTTAGGTCAAATCAATCATAGAATCTTGGTGGGTTTCTGTCAAGGAACACGTGCAAAATTCTGAAAATTTGAAAATTAGGGTTTTTCGCCCCTATTTTTAGGGAAACCCCCGAAAATAGGACCTTCCTAGAAATGATTGAAAATGATTTTGATAGGATTAAAAGGCTTCACGATCACATTGGTCAAGTCAGAATCATCAAAAGACAGGTTTTACTCTGGTGGGTCTATTTCTATTTTTCAGGAACAAAGTTAGGAGCTCCACAGCCATTAATGGCAGATTGGCCAATACCAGGTGCTGAAAGCTAAGCTTCAAAAGCTTCAACAACGCAATCATGGCGGAAAAGGTCCAAAATGGTGCAATTTGATGAAGGAGATTCCTGAAATCGAAAAAGGTCAAAATTTGACTAACTCTGGAAATTTTACGAAGGAGAGATTGTTCACATGTTGAAAAGAGCCTTTTTCAAGCAGGGGCGCCCATGATCTTTTAAGGCCAAATGAAGTCACCCAGATCATCCAAGGCATTCATTCTTGACATTTGCCTGCTGGCGCGACAATGAAACAAACAGATAAATCATCTGAGGAATAGATCACAAGCAGTTGCTGACGAAGCAAAAAGAGGCAGTTGAGGAATTATCAGGAAACCACAGTTAACGGCGAAGTTCTAAGAAAAAGAGCCTTTCCAAAAGAAAGGCGCCCTTCTTTCTTGACCTCCAGATGCTGATAAATGACAAAAGGCTTCCCAGGATAATCTTCTCAGCCCAAGTAGATCTCGGAAACGCGACTGCGAGCACCAACATCTGACAGAGCATTCAACAAATAATCAGATCAAAGTAGGCAACTTTTCAGATGGAAATAATCAGGCCAAAAGGCAAAAGCGCCCTTTTCAAGGAGGGGCGCCCTTGAATAAAGGAACCCTAAATTGAGATCCAGGTTTTCTGAAGTCAGTCATCTTTGGCAGAACAGAGCTGGGTACCTGATGAGACATCAAGCGAAATCATCTGACTCTCCGGTCAACGAGAAATCCAAATCAAAGCACGAGATGTCATTTCAAAAGGCTGAAGAACGAAGTTTGAAAATTCACCAAGGCATTAGCAAAAGAGCCTTTTCTTGGAAAAGGCGCCCATTCTTTTGAAGCCCTAAACTCAACTTTTCATCATCATGTCTCCCAGGCACTTCTTTTCAGTTTGGATCCAGCTCCGCAGTGAATGTGTTCGCAACATCTCAGGATCAACAGATAACGCTAGATTCAAGATCAAACAGAGGGCTTTCAGGAGAGAAAATATTTAAAAGCTTGCAAGAAACCAAAAGGGACGCCTAAAAGAAGTCAAGGGTCAATTTGTTGACTAAAGTCAAGAGCTTTTGAGTTAAAGTTGGCTAAAACACTCCACGATCAGTGGAAATCACCTTTTTAACTTTAGATCAAGCCAAAATCACTTTTTGAGCTTGAGTTAGGTCCCCAAACTTGTGGATCTAAGGCTTAAACATATATATTCAAGGTGAAGGCGTCCCATTTCATTATTTCATTGCAGGATAAAAGATCAAGAACAGCCACAAGCTCTCAAGGACGCCATTGATAGATCTGAACAAGGTTTTCATCCGTTCTTCAATTTTTCTTGCAGATCTGAAGCAGAAGAGGATTGCTATTTTGAGGATTGGACCCAGAGATAGATTTTTTTCAGGGAATCAGATAAAACTTCCAATCCATCTTCTGTCTACTTCCTCTCTTCTGGTCTTAGGTTTTCTTGCATTTGACAGAAAAAGCAACAGGCTACATCAGATCAGATCAACTGGGTAGATTCAAGCATTATTTTCCAGAGAAACCCATCTCGACAAATTTTCCAAAATCAGCAAACTTGCTGCCCCTATTTTTGGGGGTTTTTCCGAAAAAGTTTCAGAATCCAAATTCTGAGGAACTGGGTTTGTTCAGCATTGAAGCACGAACAAAACCCATGTGCCAGATTTTTTCCGAAAAATACTTCTCGGGGCGCTATTTTCAAGGGTTTCCGAAAATCATCTGAACAAGGTCAAGCTTACAGTCAATCTTTAAGTTTTTCAAGATGCAGTACTCCCAGGTACAATACGAGACCAAGACGGTCTTACTCCATGATTACTTGAAAACAGTTGACACAAATTTACACCAAGTAAATCCAGTGGTTGATTTGGAGCAGCTAGAAGGCATGAATCAAATCACATTGCAGAATATTGAAGAATCCGGGTTGCTGCAGGCCGCATCAATTCCCATCACACTACAAAGCGTAGAGCTTGTAATCGCTTGTATCAAGCATTACAACCCTACCACCAGAGAAATCAGAACAACGGATGGAAGAATTGTTTGTAGTCTAAAACCTCAGGATATCGAAAGGTGTTTTGATAGTCCATCATGTCCTAACAGCAAAGTCATATTAGTGATAGAATGTGAAAAGGCATTTGAGACAGCTAAGGACAAATGTCAAAAGGTAATGGCTGAAAAATGGTTAAAAGTGACAAAGGCAGGCTTGCCTAAGTCATTGGGACGAGGAGAATGTAAAGATGAGTACGCAGTGTTAATCACTCTACTCAATAGAATCACTGGAGAAGAAGATGGTCGTCAATTCCAGCCATGGATGTACTATATCATTGCTAAAATCATTGGCAGGGAATATTATGACTGGGCCACTTTGATTAGTGACACGCTCCACCGACAAATCACTGGGTATCTGGAAGCTCATAGGTTCCACATGTGCTCTTACCTGGTATACTTGATAGCCTTCCAAGGCGATTTCAGGTTATTGAACAATGTGGGAACCTTAGGTGTGCAGAAGGTTCACGAACATTTCACACGTCTTGAGTTTACTCAAGCGGAAAGACACTTCAAGAAAACAAGTGATCTCTTCACTATGCACACAGTACGTGAGCTTAACCATGAGATGCACGTGCGTATTTCACAGACAGCCAGAGAGGCAATGGCGGATTGGGCAGATTGGTTCATCCAATTTCCTACGTTCTCCTACATACGCGTGTATGGCTACATTGGCCACCCGCCATGCTACCAAGATACCCTTCAGATAGGGTAGTCTTCATGGAATTCCTGAGACAGTTGTCCGAGGTTCATGTCTACTTGCGCTTGAAGAGGAAGACAGCTGTTAACTTTCCCGTTGGAATGGGACTATATAGATGTGGATTCGCGGCAGATGCTAAAATGATGAGTCAAGAAACGGTGAGGTTTAATCTCAAGTATCTCATTGAGAGAAGATCCTATGATCCCAGAGGACTCTATGCAGCACATCTCGAGCAGCACTCGTCACATAAGTCTTCTATGGAAGATTATTGGGTAAATTGTAAAGACGAGTATGAAGTGCGAAGAAGGAACTACAGCAGATTCAGACTCCCACAAATTGCTGATTTTATGTCAACAGACATTGAGGGCCTGTCTGATGATGAAGGGGAAGTCATTCTCCCCTCATTCTTCGCAGATTCAGTTGACTCCCAACCGCTCCCGAGAGTGGATTGGTATGCCAAGGAGAACACGTCTATAGAAGAAAGAATGAGTAGAGTGGTTAGAAATAGCCAACTCTATCTCGACAGCAAGAAATCAAGGAAAGTGATACCTCACAGAACAGAGCCGCCACAGGTTCAGTCTACACCACCTTCCACTTCAAAAAGGAAACCTAGGCAGAAACAATGGTGCAATCCTCCCCGAGGGATGAGGATGTCAAAGCCTAGAACACAGAGGACACCAGTGGAGAAAGCCACACATAGTCCTGAAATAATCACGAGTATTGCTGCCCCAGAACAAAGAGTAGAGACTGCTACTCCTGATTCAGCAGAGGTTATCACGGAGGAACCAGCAGCAGTAATTGTTGAAGAACCAGTGGCTGAGCCAATGGCAGAAGCAACAACAATAGAAGCAGCAGCAGAAACGGTGCCTGTTATGGAAGCAGAGCCACCAATATCACCAGTATCACAGCGGACACAAGTCCTCATCGACTTGGATTCGCCACCGAGAGACATTGCTCCAGCACAGTCTCACACATCTAGCATTCAAGGGCCTCACTTCCTTCCTAGCGAAGTTCGCCGAGATTCTATTTGGCTTGAAGGCTTCCTAGGAAGAAAGAGGGAAAAACCCTCGTATGAACTTGACTTTACCGAATTCGACCACATCCCACAAGACATGTCGGCGAAGAGGTTAAAGAAACAAGTTCACATAGAAAGGAATGCAGAGTGTGAGATCATCATAGAGACTGCCGCTCCACCAATAGAGAAAAGCATACACGAGGTCCAAGTAGAAGACTACACTTTGTCTCAACTTAACCTCGGGAAGACTACACAACAGGTGGAGGCAGACCTTCTTGGAATAGCTTCGGTGAGCGCACAAGAAAGAATGGCTAAGGATGGTAAAGAAAAGGCAGCCTTAAAGGCTGAAAACCAGAAACTGAGGTCATACATAACCAGCTTGATACATGGCACACCAAACGTCTCAGCCCTACCAGCAGGACTACTAGATCTCCCCGCCGAACAAAATCATCGGCAATTGATAACATTCGGCAAACACTTGAGAGATCAAGTGGAAGAGTTTGTTCTCAAGGGTAGATGTATACTGGCAAACCTATACCAGTTACGGGATAGAGCACATGGACTTTGTGAGATCCACAGTCAGAACAAAGGATTGCAGAAAAGAGGCTTGAAGACGAAAGCACAATTGCAGATTTGCAATTGGCATATCAATCAGTATACTCTGAGGAAAACAAGCAACATCTCTTTGCTTGGAAGGAACAATTGGCGTACAAGGTGAAAGCCTATGATGCTCATTCAGTAGAGTTGATTGATTATAGACGGGTGGTTGCCACTATTATCAACTTCGCAAGAATGTTGGTGATATCTTTCCCTTGCATGGAATATCAACGTGAGGGAGGAGAATACATCGAGATGGTCACTGTACAGAACCAGTTCAGGGATGTCATCCGCAGTACCTTTCTTGATGATCCAGATGGTTGCAAGCTGGCTAAGGTAGCAGCTTTATCAACCAAGTTTGAAGAGGCAGCATCTCAGTGTATTGACTTCGGAAATCAACTCACAACGGGTGAGATCATGCTACGACGCCACGTCATCATCCTACAGAGCATTAACTCCCCAGAAGCTGATGAAGTCAATCAATGGATAGAGACACTGCTGATTAGTGGCGAACTATAAATGCACCAAAGAAGGACGCCATACACCCTCCAAGTGGCATTTATGAGACTTGAGTTTGACTTGATGCTTCTTTCCAAGTCAACTCAAGATGATATTAAATGTAGTTGGAGTTAACTTGATGCTTCTTTCCAAGTTTAACTCCACTTTCCTTAAATCATGCATTGTCAGATCCCGATTAAGGATGTCTAATTGGCTTCCATGATTTGTGGATCTTAGATCTCCACTAAATGTGGATGTCTATTTTGGAGGGATACTTTCATTAAAGTTCACCTTTAGTTTACTTTCAGTCAACTGAAGTAGTTTCGATTGACTCTTTGTTGACTTTCAGTTAACTGAAGTAGCTTTCAGTTAACTGCTTGTTTCCCCTTTTTAGGAATAAATCTTGCTAATTGATTGGCAAGAACTCATTGTTAACTCAAGGAGATTTTGGGGTTGCCCACTCCTTTGAGTTCTATAAATAAGAGCCTTGGGCTCATTATTTGTTTAACTTTTACTTGCTATGCAAAATTGCTGCGCCATTGTTGCCAACAGCTTTGAAAGCGGATATTTGTTCACTCTTGGATGAGAGTTCGTTGGTCGATTGTAATTGTGCATGATTTCGTGCCTTTGCTATCCCAACCTTTGTAATTCGTTGATGAAGCTTTGAAGGAGAATATCAGAAGGCGCTTGCATTTTGGTCAATCTTTTTGAGTTGTGTCCACGTCTTGTGTCAAATAGCTCGTTGTCTCATTTCCCTCCTCGGATAGGAGTCCCTCCTCCTTGGATATTTGTTATTAACAAGTTATCGTTCGTTGTTGTTTAATGTATTGACTTCCAAGCTATACTTCGGATAGGAGTCCCTCCTCCTTAGCAAGCTCGCTGGCCAAGGCATCGTAATTTGTTGTTTCTCGTAAACTATTTCCTAGCCCATACCTCGGATAGGAGTCCCTCCTCCTTGGCAGGTCTCAGATCTAGTTTACCGTAAAGAGCGTTTGCTTGTACCAACCTTATCCCGGTGTATACCCGAGAGTTCAGAGCCTCGGTCATATTCTCAGGAGACGGCGAATTCAGGTGATCCAACCAACCCATTCCCGCTCCTTTACCCTCATGCTCTGTTTACCTTGAAGGTATTGGATAGATAGAAGCTAGAATAGTCGTAGTTAAGATCTGCAGAAACCAGAGAAAAAGCTTAGCTACGGCGCATTGTGTTTGTGTACCCTTGTGTCCTACCGCTGAAGCATAAAAAGATAGGAACTTTAGTTTACATTTCCCTTCCCTACGCATTGCTCCCAGCAAAGAGGGACTTCTCCTCTTTAAATAACGAAGAAGTGTTGCAAAACATTTGAAATAGCTGAACGTTTACAATCAGCACTCCAGAGGTGCTAATTTAAACGCCAACAGGTATTTGAGGGCATATGGAAGGAGGTGCAATGGTGTTGTCATCTTGTTCCAATGATGAAGAACAATTGCTAACACCCTTTTGTAAAAGGTGTCTTGAGGATCATTCTCTCTCTTTCGTATTTCTATTTTTATTTTCTCCAACATCGTGTCCATGCTATCATAGACATCCCCCAAGCATGGTACATCTGTATCAGCAAATCGAAGCATAGACATGATAGGTTCGGTGAACTCCAATATATAATTCACACGATCCCACCAATTGTCATCCAAGATTAATGCCTTGACCTTTTGGGCCCTCTCTGAATTTGATTGCTTCCATATACCCCATTGGTTGCTAATAACCATTTGACTCAATGCCTATATCACCTTCACAAGTCGTCTTAGAACAATTGTGTGAGATTGAAACCGGATCTCAGCAACCTAAGAACATATTAATAGTAAGTTAATAACACATTTAAAATATGTAAATAACACAAAAAAATATTTTACTCAATTATGTAAAACATGACATAAATGAAACTAAATAAATTAAATTTACCTTCAACAATTCCAATCTTGAATTTTTTTTGAAAATTGCTTGTGACATATGGTGGTTTGTCACAAACATCTGGATCTCCTCGGCCTCCTGGTATATTTCTTTCACCCACTCTAATTGGTTGCCAATTGCTTGCATCACCAAATTGAAGGAGTGTACGGTGCACGGTGTCCAAAAGATGCTAGCCTCCTACCAAAGCACCTGCAGCCTTGCAAACTTTTGGATTGTCCGTAATTACTTGAACAACATTTTCATTACCCACCATCTCTATGGAGTCAATGAGAATCTTGGAAATGAACTTTGCATCTTTCACCTCCCCTTCACAGTTAACCACCCTCAGAAACATTGCCCCCTTAGGGGACACTGCAATAACATTGATCAATGGATGGTTTTTGCAATCTTTCCATCCATCGGAAACAATAGATACACCTGTTTCAATCCAAGAATCTCTAATTGGTTTCAATTGGGCCTCTATAGATTTCTTCTCTTTTTGCAATAAGGTGGTACGCACCTTTTCATACCCAGGACTTGTGAAACCAGGAGGTGCACTATTTATTGCTGACACTATGTCCTGCCAATATGGTGATTTAACCAAGTTGAATGGAAGACCATTGGCATAGAGGCAACGTGCAATTTTTTCTTCAGCAATATCTCTTGCCTCCATTTTAAATGCCCTCTCCAATGGACCTCTCTTGCGGGTGGTGATTTGTGGTTCTTCATCTTCATCTTCCATAGAGGGCATAGACAATAAGGGATGTTTGGAGGCCCTAACTATCTGAGAGGGTAATATCATTGTCTTTTTCTTTTTGGAACTATAACCACTTCGTTTTCCTTTTGCAATCAATTTGTCAGCATCTTCTTGTTCTTTTATAAATCCTTCTATTTGTACAGCAGGCAACCCCTTCTTATCTGGGCCCTCACTGTAATGTCCCCATTTTATTGAGCAATAGTTTTTAGAGGATTGAGCCTATTGTTGACTCATGTAGGCTAAGGAGCTTGGTTAGAGGGTCTACTTCGCGCAATGGTTGGTTTCCGTCTTTTCTGGATTCAGTTGATTTGGAGAAATAAGAAGTTTTGTTGAGTTATAATGTTTAATTATTATTTTATTATTTTATATTTTTACTTTGTATTATAAAGTGATATTTTAATATTTTTAAAGTGCAAATAATGATATATTATTTTAAAAGATTATTCAAGAAGCTTCTAGAAGGAGGCTGGCCTCTTGGTGAAAAAAAGAATAAATAGGTGAGGACATCCATTGTTTCATCATCCAGGAATTGATGTTTGTTTGATGTGATTATTTGGTGAAGAAGCCAGCGAGGGTTCGGCTATTGGAGGACCTTTGGGGAGGAAAACCCTCATTGGTTACGCAATTTTGAGGCTGTGAGATATCAGCTGAATTATTGCTGATTGTGGGCTTTTCCTCAGAAGTCCAATCTTGTGCTTGATAGTGGAGATTATTTGAGTACAATAGCTGATGTATTATTGTACTTGACTTGCAACAACTGATGTATTGTTGCATTTGATTCAACAGCTGATGTATTGCTGATATTGTTTATTTTATTGAGCAAAATTCGTGGCCAAGGGCCAATTTTGGATGTAATTCGATTGGAGCTTTATTGAAGTCATTTATGTGGTTAGAACTCTTCCAATTTTGTAATTAGTTCGATTAGAGTTTGGAGCAAATTGATTCAGAGGTTCATAGCTATTTATTTGGTGTTGATTCATCTTTCCTTGGCATTGATTTTCCTTGAGATTGAAGGGCAGGTTTTAATTTGAGGAAATTTGATATAAAATCAGATATTGTTACAGTCACAGCTGGGCTGTCATTGGAGGCTTATTTTTGTTTGTGGAGCTTCATAGGTGCATTGATTCTCACCCAGACTTGGTGCGCTCACTCCATGGGAGTATGTTGATGGCATTTGATGTTTGAGCAGGCTTGTGTTGGCTGCCAATTAATTTTAATTTGAAATCAGACCTGCACAGGGACGGCTGGGTGTGTAAACTTGAGTTTGCAAAAAGAAGCATCAATAAAATTCAATTTCAATGTGGGAAGGTGGCGCCTGACTCAAGGAGGCAGGATGACCATATTAGAGGTTATTTGGAGCTGGAAATAATTTAACACTTGCCACTCTCTCAGCTACAGGGGCGACTGGTCTAGGAGTTGATTGGTCTCCAAGAAGGCACCATTGGATGTAATATTGATTGCAAGATCATCTCCAGCACTAGGCAACTTCATTACCAGGTTCCTTTGTAATTGCATGCATTTTCATGGTCATATAGGTGCATTTTAGAACTGCTGTAGATGTTTATGTTGTATCAGACTTGATTGTAGAATGCATTTGATGTAAGCCAAGAGTTTGGCATTCATTAAAAGGGAGATTGCATTTTTAATAAAGATATCATCAGCTAGGAGTTATATATTGTTGTAATGGTTGTTTGAATGTTATATGAAGATGTATGCCAACTATTTGACATAATGTCAATGTCTGTAGATGTTATTATCAGCATATAGGTTGCATACCAACTGTTTGTTAAAATTACCAGTTGGCTGTAGGTGGAAAATTTGCATATAGAAATCATATATGAGCATTGTAAAAGATGAAAATAAGTCATTTATGCATTGAGATTATAGCTTAGACATTTTAGAAATCATTTGCAAGCATTTCTATGCATTTGTCATCAACTACAAGCATTTATATCAGACTGATAACTCAGACCAGCAAGCTGGAAGTTTGCATGTGAATTGTTTGACGAAATTCCATGAGCCTTCAATCAGCTTTTTGAAGTCAGTTTGAGCAAGGCTCATTACACTCACACATATTAATCCTTTTACCACCAGGGCCCATAAAATGAAGTTTCACTTGGTAATAGGAGCTATTATATTGTGCATTGCAAAAATTACACTTCCAAACAAACACCCCACCTCCAGGAAGTTGTGAAATTCTTGTGGTATGTCTCCATAAAAGAGATTCTTTATCAATTTTGAATTTTTGACTTCCCTCCCCACCCACTGAACTTTGACTACTGGCCATTGTTGCAATCTATAAAAAAAGATGAAAAAAAAAACATACTTGGAAAGCTTCTTCACAAACTTGAAAAAATCCATCAAAAACTTGAAAAAATTCATCAAAAGACTAAAGAATAGGGTTTAAATGCATACCTTAAACACTTAAATCTCCTTTGTAGAAGCTATTTGGCACTCCACAATCAATCTCCTTCGAATACAATTACCTCCCTTCAAAATGCCAAGATGGAGAGAAAATATGGTGAGAGCAAAATGAGAGGTAAAAATGAAATGTTTGAGTGTTTAAAGGCCTCATATTGGGCCGTTTTAGGGTTAGGAGAAAAAATAATAGTAAAAAAAAAATGTTTTTTATTAATGTTTGGGCCCAACTTTTTATGTTCTGGGTCGTGGGTTCTCTCGGGTTTGTGGTTGGTTCGCCCAATTTCATGTATCTTTCACCCGGGTTTGTGCTGGGTGCACACAGGGTGCGTGCCCAACACTGTCGGTTCGCCTGGGTGTGCGCACCTGGTTAAACCCATAGTGCTGGGCGTGCACCCTGTGTGCACCCAGCACGTACCCACTGGTGAACCCAAACTGGGTTCATACCCGAACCGGGTTCGAGGCCTGTGGGTACAAACCCTGCAGCATAGCTTACAACAGTTAAAATAACTCATCTCATACCTGGAGCTGATTTGTGGAGTTATATTTAGAGTTGGAAGAGTTCAAAACTTGAAATATTCCGAACCAATTTTTTTCAATTTTTCAATTACAATGAGCAATGCAACACACATCCGTTAGGGTTAGCACTTAAACCAAAATGATGCGGAATTCAACACTAACCAAGAATGTACACCAGGATCCCGAGATGGGCAAGGTGTGAGCATATGGTTAGAGGATCTCAATGCAATGCAATACTGAATAACTCTAACCAAGGATGCGCCAGATGACGGCGAGCATATGGTCAGAGGATCCCTATCAACTATAATGCTGAAAGTAACTCAACGCCAAGAATGTGCTATCCAACCCAAGGTGGGAATGGAGATACCATAAGGCGGAGATTCTAATGAACTACAATGCAATATAGAAAGTAAATAGGCAGCAAGCCAGCCTCTTCCTCTTATTCAGTGGGTATTACAAGCATGAAGAGAAAGATGAGCTGAGATGCTGACAGTACTACTGTTCAGCTTACAATATAAAGAGAATTGCCTGCCAAGAGCACAAGATAAGAATGTCTAACAATGCTGCAATAAAGTATAATGTCATCCTTAATGCTCACAATGACTTCCCTTCCAAACCCAACTCAAATGATGGACTTTATGTAAACTGTCATGACTGATCATGGACTGAAATTACTTAACCAGCAATACATAAACCTATTGAAATGCTCACAACTCACTCATTTCTCACACAAATTGCATAAAATCTGATGCAAAGTACTCCTATGATGAAGGCGCCCAATAAGACATCATAAAACTGACCATAAAAGCTGATATTTATTTTTGGCACAAACTCCAATGAAACCCAAAAGATACGGCTGCAAGAGAGGGGCGATTTCCCTTTATAAAATCCACTTCTTGATAATAAAATCTGAAAATTGCCAAGGATGGTCGCTTCAAGCATAGAAACACAAGGGATCAATACCCAGAACAAGGATAATTTTATTTTGAAAGCTATGACAAAAACTTACAATCAGCCATGATGAACAGCAACTCCAAAATTTGATAGAAAATGCAGTATTCCACTCCAACATGCAAATAAACCCCTACAATGCAAAATCCTCACTACAAGATCACTCAACTACAACTATATCATCACTAGTTGCTATCTTTCAAGCAAGAAGCAATGCCAAGGTAGGAGGCATTCATTCCTCGAAGCGATCCCAATACCATTTCGGCAGAGTAACATTACTATAGACAAAAGATGAGAAAATGAAGACCCAAGGTTTCCCTTTATAATTTTGAGAAGACCCTCTAGAAGCTTCCAGAAGAGAAACCCTAATTTTCAAATTTGAATTCAATCTTTTCCCTCCAAGAAATGGTGTCACTTTTCTTCAAGGCTTCATTTTTACTTTGAATGAAATTGACCCCTTTAAGATAGGCGTCCAAACCTAAGCTTCAATTT
Source organism: Sequoia sempervirens (assembly GCA_007258455.2). Classification (NCBI taxonomy): domain Eukaryota; kingdom Viridiplantae; phylum Streptophyta; class Pinopsida; order Cupressales; family Cupressaceae; genus Sequoia; species Sequoia sempervirens. The sequence goes on along the minus strand of VDFB02284072.1, from coordinate 46,928 downwards.
TGACCTTAAGAAATATAAAATTACCTCAATGAGGCGCCACCCCTTGAAGACCACCTTTTTAAAACAACATTAAGTTAAGTGACTAGGCCAAGGGGGGTAACATAACATTAAAATATAACATTATTTAAATAAAATGAACTTATCTCTCCAAAAAGCATCCCAAGGCCAAAATTGAACAAACCAACCGAATCGACTGAAGAGGAAAGCCAATTGTGCCGAGAACGACAGGACCACTGCCAGAAATAGAATTTACTAAAAATAGTAAATTCCTGAAGGTGCTTGGAATGCCAACAAAAACAAACCATTGCGAAGCTCTCTGAAAACCCAGAAAGAAACCGCCAATCAATCATCAATTCACGAGCAACAACAACCTCCAAAACATGAAACCCTAATTTCACTTTCCGAGTATCCTACGGGTCTCTGAAATAGGCCAACAGTCAACTGAAAAGATCATGCTCGAGAAGGGGACATTACAGTCCGCCCTCCCCAAGATTGCTTGTCCTCAAGCAATCGCAAACCTGGATGTTGCAGAATCTCATCATTCTCCCAAGTCGCATCCTCCATAGGCAAGTTCTTCCACTTCACTGTGATGTCCCCACTCTAGTCGGTCACCTGATGCAGTGTGTTAGCCTTTTTCTTGGACCCTTGTGGGCTAACTGGATTGGTTAGAGGGTCAGTGGTACCTTCTGGAGAGTTCGGTCGATTTTATTTTCTGAGATCATGGATTGGCTCATTGCAGGCTTTGGCAGTACAGGAGTTTGTTTGCTTATGACGGCACTGAATTCTATGGAGAATTGAGGGAGATAGGCTTACTTAAGTGATTTAAGTGATATTTTAACTTAAAGTCTTTTTATAAAGTCAAATTGACATTATAATTTTTATATCACTTAAATAAGTCTAAAGTGAGTGTTTTAAAGTATTTCATTTAATCACTTAAAGGAGGCGCCAAAAATCAAAGTTAGAACTATGGAAAGTAACTTGAGTTTATTTCCAAAAATTTAAATGATCTAAAACCCTAAAATGTACGGCCTCCTTGAGTTTTCACCTCCTTTGTTATATAAGGGTTGAGGGCAATGAGAAACTCATCTATTTGAATATTTCAACTTTGCCTTGGGAGGTTTTCCCTTTGCTTTCATCCTGTGATCAGGTTTGCAGCAATCCACCATTGGAGAACGAAATCTCTTCAGTGTGAGCACTTGTGAGGCTGTGAGAGATCAGCTGAATTGGTGCAAATTGAGAGAGCTTCATTCAGAAGTTCTGCAGTGCTATAACAGATTTTTGTAAGTGTTCTTCATCAGAAACAGAGGGTTTGAATGGATGGTGTTCTTCCTTCTTCATGGCAGGCATCATAGCTACTTGGGCGCACCTTCTAAGATGTGTTTCTGGTCTTTTTGCTTGAAAGGCGTGGCTGTTTGAGCTAGGGCGCACTTGCTGGTTGAAGAAACGCCTATCTTCTTGAGGGTTTCTCTTCACTATCTTCAGCACTTGGCATTCCCTCTTCTATTGCTCAAGTTTCACAGCTGGATTCAGACCTTGTTTCATCCTATTCTGAATATAGTCAGATTTTCATGTATAGACTGGCAAACTAGCTTCGTTTTTTAATTAAATAAACTGGAGGCTTTCGGGTATGTTTATATGTTCTAAATCCATTGTTGAGCTTATTAAATACCTTCTACAATTTCAGTTTGATTAGATTTGCTCAAGTTTTCATTCTGTGAGCTTTTATATGATGCGCACCTTCTCTTCTGTCTACAAAATTTCTCTAAAAAACTAAAAAACACAAATAGACTTAAGAAAAAGACAGGGGTTTGAGTAGTGAGCCAGCAGGGCTCATCACATTCACCAAGTATTCTCTGATTGTTCTTTTTCTCAAAGAACGCTCTCTGGAATCAAGAATCTCTTCAGGAATCAAAACTAACTGTCCTTCATCCAAAGGTGGCAACTGTGATGAAGCAACAACATTGTGTCTAAGTGCCTTCTTGAGGCGAGACATGTGGAAGACATTGTGTACTCTGCTATTCGAAGGTAGCTCCAACTCATAAGCTACTGCTCCCACCTTTTTGATAACCTTGAACGGCCCATAGAAACGAGGTTTGAGCTTTCTCAGCTCCACTCTTCTTGAGAGTAGATTGTCTGTAAGGCTATAGTCGAAGATAAACCATATCTCCAACCTTGAAAGAGCGCTCAACACGCCGTTGATCAGCGTACATCTTCTGCTGATTCTGTGTGCAATCTGGAGATTGTTCTTCAATGATTTCAAGATATCTTGACTCTGCTGCAACAAATCCTTGGCTTGAGGGGCTTTGCTATCACTAAACACCAAATCAGCAAAGCTAGGAGTCTCATAACCGTAAAGAGCCATGAAAGGTGACATCCTTATTGACATGTGAAAGGAAGAATTGTAACAATACTCGCCTATGTGAAGCCATTTCACCCATGCTCTTTGCTGCTTCGAAACATAGTTTCTCAAATAGCCTTCTAACCACTTGTTCACTATCTTAGTTTGTCCATCGGTTTGAGGGTGATAACTAGTGCTTGGAGTGAGCACCGTACCACTCATTCTAAAGACCTCTTGCCAAAAAGTGCTTAGGAACTTGCTGTGCCTATCACTTACAATGTTTTTCGGCAACCCATGCAATCTAAGCACCTCATGGAAAAACAAATCTGCAACTTGAGCTGCTGAAAAAGAGCTAGTAATGGCAAAGAAGTGAGCAAACTTGGTTAATCTGTTCACTACAATATAGATACAATCTTTGCTTTGGACTTTTGGCAACCCAGTGATGAAGTCCATTGATATGCTTTCCCATTTTTGATTGGGAATGGGGAGAGGTTGCAGCAAACCAACTGATAGAGTATGCTCATTTTTGTTCATTTGACAAGTGGGGCACTCTTGGATATATTGTTGAACTTCTCCTTCAGCCCTTTCCAAGAAATTTTTTCTCGAATCTGCCTATATATCTTGAAGAAACCCTGATGACCAGCAAGTGGAATGTCATCAAAATCTTCTTTTTGAGCTTAGAATCAGCCACCAAAAAGATTCTACCCTTGTAGTGTATCAGACCTTCAACCACCTTGTACCTTTCATCATGAAAAGTACCTTCAATGACGCTGGTTGCAAACTGATTTTTGGCATAATCAGCAAGCAACACCTCCTTCCAATCAGCAGTAAGCTCACACAATGAACTCAAATGAGGTCTTCTAGATAAAGCATCAACCACAGTATTGTTTTTCCCTTTGACATATTCAATGTCAAAATCGTAAGCTTGAAGCTTACTCACCCACTTTTGTTGCCTTTCGTTCAAGTCCTTCTGATGCATGAAGTGTTTGAGACTACTGTTATCAGTCTTGACCACAAACTTGCTCCCCACCAAGTACTGTTTGAACTTAGCTAATGCATGCATGATTGCAAGCATTTCCTTGTCATAGATGGAGTAGGTCCTTTCAACACCTCTCAATTTTCTGCTCTCAAACACAATGGGATGTTTGTCTTGCATCAAAACAGCCCCAACTCCTTCACCGGATGCATCACACTGTAGCTCAAAAGGCTTGGAAAAATCTGGAATAGCCAAAACCGGACAAGAGCTCATGATCCTCTTAAACTTATCAAAAGTAGTTTGAGCCTTTTCTGACCAACAAAAAGCCCCCTTTTTCGTGAGGTCAGTAAGAGGAGCAGCATTTTGTGAGTAGCCCTTCACAAATCTTTTGTAAAATCCACAAAGACCTAAGAACCCTTTCAAATGAGTCAAGTTCTCAAGAGGTGGCCAATCAACAATTGCCTTGATCTTTTCAGGATCAACCTTCACTCCTTCAGCATTGATTATGTGACCAAGGTAAAGTAGCTCCTTCATTCCAAATTCACATTTGGATTCTTTGGCAAACAAACTCTTTGATTCAAGAATGCTGAGCACTTCCTCTAAGTGCTTGAGATGTTCTTCCCATGTCTTGCTGAAGATCAGAATGTCATCAAAAAATATCAATACGAACTTCCTTAACTGCTTCTGAAAGACTCTGTTCATACAAGACTAGAAGGTAGCAGGAGCATTAGTCAACCCAAATGGCATGATTAAGAACTCGAAGTGACCGTAGTGACATCTGAATGCTGTCTTCTCAACATCGAATCCTCTCATCCGAATCTGATAGTAACTCGACCTCAAATCAATCTTTGAAAAGAACTTGGCTCCATGTAGCTCATCAATGAGCTCATTTATCCTTGGAATGGGGTACCGATTTTCGATGGTGCTTTGATTCAAAGCACGATAATCCACACACATGAGAATGGTACCATCCTTCTTCTTTACAAGTACAATTGCAGAAGCAAAGGGACTCTTACTTGGACGAATGAAACCCATCTCCAAGAGTTCCTTAATGTTTTTCTCAATCTCATCCTTCTGCTTCTTAGGGTACCGATATGGAGTTGTGATAACTGGCTTAGCCCCTTCCTTGAGCTCTATGACATGCTCTGAACTCCGTTCGGGAGGTGGCCCAGGAGGTAAATCAGCAAACACCTTGCTCTTCTTTGTGAGTAAAGACTGAATATCAGGAGGATAGTCTCTCTTTGTTTCAACCGGACTAGCAGGAAGAATCATACATTCTACAGCCCACTCAACTTGATCATGACGAATCAGCCTTGCCATTCTCTTGAATGACACAATCCGAGGACTACCATTGGACATTCCTCTTGGCACTACCTTCTTCCCATCGGATTGAAACTTGGGCTCCATGGTGTGCAGATTTAGAGAGATCTCTCCAAGTGAACGCAGCCATTGAATGCCTAGAACGACATCCGTATCTCCAATGTTGACTATATAGAAGTCGTCCTTGACTTCATAGTTTCCCAATTGCATAGTCATGTTTGAGATCTTCTTGGTGCATGAGATGTGAAACCCATCAGCAACCATAACCTTGAAGCCTTCAAACTCTTCTGTTTGCAGCCCCTTCTTTGCCACCAGAACTTCATCAATGAAGTTATGCGTTGCTCCAGTGTCAATCAAAGCAACTATTCGCTGCCCCTTAATCATCCCTCGAACTTTGAAGGATTCATTCTTTTGAAAGCTTGAAAGTTGAGCCAAAGTACCTCCACTTCCCTTTTCATCTTCAGACTCTTCTGGAGCTCTTTCCACTTTGCTGTCATCAAAATCAGATTGCTGGTTTGAAAAAGCAGAATTACTTTCTTCAGCTGAATAGTATTCAATTTGATGAAATTTGACTCCTTTTGGGCAAATATGATCTTGGGACCATTTTTCTCTATACCGGAAACATAACCCCTTTCTTCTGAGTTTGTTAAGTGTCTCTGGATCCAACCTTGTGACATGAGGTTTATGCTGTTTGAACTCCTTATGATGAGGTCTTTTCCCTCTATCCTTCTTGTGAAATGATGGATTGGATTGAAATTTGGCTTTACGAGCAGCCCACTCCATGTTTCTTGCTTTCTTCATTGCCTTCTGAAGGGAGGGTGGATCAAAAGCTTTAATCCAACCCTTGAGTGGCTCCATCAATCCTTCATTAAATAGGATCACCAAACGCCTTTCAGTGATTCCCGTGACCATGACTGAAAGTCTCTGAAACTCAGCTATGTAGGCATCAACTGTACCATACTGTCTAGACTCTAAGCTGTGCCAACTCTCTAAAATGCACTTTTGGATCTTTTTTCTCAAATCTCTCTATGAGCCTATTGGTGAACTCATCATAGGTAGTGATAGACCGATGACCCAAAGTGACTAGGCCATGGTACCACCACTCGTGCGCCACCCCATCTAGGTGTAGCGTAGCGAACTTAATCGCCTCCTCTTATGCCATGGGTCTAAGAGCTAGATAGTTATCTTACTTCTAAATCCAAGCTCTTGCTGAACTGTTGTCATTCAAAATGTGGAAGCGTAACCTTGTTGATAGCTTGATGCAAATCCCCCTGTACTGCTATTCTCTTTTGTTCATAATGTCTTCCTTGTCCTTTATTCTTCCTTTTATGATCCATAAAATCATTGTAAGACATATCTATCTTAATTTCATCAGGAAGAGAATCATACCTAGCACGGCCGAGTCTCAACTGTTCCACAAATGATACATTTTCTTCTGGATCAGGTTGAGGGTTTATTGGTGCCAAGAAGGTGGGTTTGAATGGCCTGGAAGAAATGTATGTGCTATTTGAAGCAGGCTGAGCAACATGTCCATTATGCTGGTTGGTGGCACTGTGTTCTCCCCTATGTCCTGGATTGTTCTGTGGAATTGGGTTCTGACCCACTTTCCCCATCATGAAAGATACCATATCCATTAAGGCATACATCTTCCTCTCGAACCTCTTTCCCGGACTTGACAATCTTTATCTTCCCTTCCCACTATCATCTCTGTTGCTGGTAAATCTCTTGTTACCACCCAATGTCCTCTCATTATCCCCCATTTCTTCTCCCGGAGAAGACTCCCAATTTGCTCTTAATACCTCTTACGCTGTCTGACCTTCCGGAGCCTGATGCCACTGAAACTGACTGGTAGCCTTTTTGTATTCCCTTGCTAAGTATCTTTGTTCTCTGTCACTCATAGAAGGTTTGTTTCACAGGATGGCAGGATGCGTGGCTCTGATACCACTGAAATATTCCGAACCAATTTTTTTCAATTTTTCAATTACAATGAGCAATGCAACACACATCCGTTAGGGTTAGCACTTAAACCAAAACGATGCGGAATTCAACACTAACCAAGAATGTACACCAGGATCCCGAGATGGGCAAGGTGTGAGCATATGGTTAGAGGATCTCAATGCAATGCAATACTGAATAACTCTAACCAAAGATGTGCCAGATGATGGCAAGCATATGGTCAGAGGATCCCTATCAACTATAATGCTGAAAGTAACTCAACGCCAAGAATGTGCTATCCAACCCAAGGTGGGAATGGAGCTACCATAAGGCGGAGATTCTAATGATCTACAATGCAATATAGAAAGTAAATAGGCGGCAAGCCAGCCTCTTCCACTTATTTAGTGGGTATTACAAGCATGAAGAGAAAGATGAGCTGAGATGCTGACAGTACTACTGTTCAGCTTACAATATAAAGAGAATTGCCTGCCAAGAGCACAAGATAAGAATGTCTAACAATGCTGCAATAAAGTATAATGTCATCCTTAATGCTCACAATGACTTCCCTTCCAAACCCAACTCAAATGATGGACTTTATGTAAACTGTCATGACTGATCATGGACTGAAATTACTTAACCAGCAATACAAAAACCTATTGAAATGCTCACAACTCACTCATTTCTCACACAAATTGCATAAAATCTGATGCAAAGTACTCCTATGATGAAGGCGCCCAATAAGACATCATAAAACTGACCCTAAAAGCTGATATTTATTTTTGGCACAAACTCCAATGAAACCCAAAAGATACGTCTGCAAGAGAGGGGCGATTTCCCTTTATAAAATCCACTTCTTGATAATAAAATCTGAAAATTGCCAAGGATGGTCGCTTCAAGCATAGAAACACAAGGGATCAATACCCAGAACAAGGATAATTTTATTTTGAAAGCTATGACAAAAACTTACAATCAACCATGATGAACAATAACTCCAGAATTTGATAGAAAATGTAGTATTCCACTCCAACATGCAAATAAACCCCTACAATGCAAAATCCTCACTACAAGATCACTCAACTACAACTATATCATCACTAGTTGCTATCTTTCAAGCAAGAAGCAATGCCAAGCTAGGGGGCATTCATTCCTCGAAGCGATCCCAATACCATTCTGGCAGAGTAACATTACTGTAGACAAAAGATGAGAAAATGAAGACCCAAGGTTTCCCTTTATAATTTTGAGAAGACCCTCCAGAAGGTTCTAGAAGAGAAACCCTAATTTTCAAATTTGAATTCAATCTTTTCCCTCCAAGAAATGGCGTCACTTTTCTTCAAGGCTTCATTTTTACTTTGAATGAAATTCACCCCTTCAAGATAGGCGTCCAAACCTAAGCTTCAATTTTGACCTTAAGAAATATAAAATTACCTCAATGAGGCGCCACCCCTTGAAGACCACCTTTTTAAGACAACATTAAGTTAAGTGACTAGGCCAAGGGGGGTAATATAACATTAAAATATAACATTATTTAAATAAAATGAACTTATCTCTCCAAAAAGCATCCCAAGGCCAAAATTGAACAAACCAACTGAATCGACTGAAGAGGAAAGCCAACTGTGCCGAGAATGACAGGACCACTGCCAGAAATAGAATTTACTAAAAATAGTAAATTCCTTAAGGTGTTCGAAATGCCAAGAAAAACACACCATTGCGAAGCTCTCTGAAAACCCAAAAAGAAACCGCCAATCAATCATGAATTCACGAGCAACAACAACCTCCAAAACATGAAACCCTAATTTCACCTTCCGAGTAGCCTACGGGTCTCTGGAATAGGCCAACGGTCAACTAAAAAGATCATGCTCGAGAATTGGACATAAGAAAATTGCTGTCTCAGAATTATATTAGACTTGAGAGTTTTTCTTGAGTCTTGTAATAGTTCATTTCTAGGTCTATTGGTGAATGGGTATGTTGCATTTAGCCCAAATTCATGTAATTTTAGTATTTTAGTAATAGAACTGTTGTATATCTTACTTATTTCCAATTTCTAGCATTTGTTATATGTCATGTTATATGCATAAACTCAAAACACACAAAAAAAAGAAAAACACAAAAACAAAACAAAAAACATAACCCTTCCTATTCGCTGGTTAAAGACTGAAAAGACAAAATTTAGAAAATCAGATCAGATTTGGGTTAGGGATCTTCCAGAATATACTCCATAGGCTTCTCAATATTGGTGTCCCCTTCTTGCTTGCAAATATCTTCAATAATTTCTCTTGCTGGCAAGACTTCCCATTTTTTTAACCTTCAATCGAATCTGGAAATCTCCTTTCCCCACAACCTTAAATTAAATTAAGTTGTTTAAAGTTTACTCATTTTATGGGAAACTTATATTTAATTATTTATTTAATTATTATTGGACAGTTTATAATAAAAGTGACTTGTTGGGGGCCTATATGTAAAGTTAAATTGAAAAGAAATAATGGAAGTCACTATGAGAGGGAAATGAAAAATAATATTTCAAATATTAAAAAATGGTAATAAAAAATGAGAGCTTGCAAAATAAAATTCATTCTTGGCATTTTATTTTCAAACCCTAGCTTGAAGATTGAGCAACTATTCATCTTTTCTGTCTGGGACAAAAACCCTATGGCAAAGATTGGTTTCGAGGATGGACACCCTCCTAGCCAGTTTGCGGATTCACAAATGTGCTAAATGTTTGGAATTTGTTGAGATTTGCATTAAAGATAATTTTAAGGTTCGCTTCTGGTATCCGATGGAGTTGCAGATCAAAGGATTATTGAAAGGGATTTGCATAGCATATAGTAATCAATATTTTTGGTGCTTGTCCTAGTATGGAGATATATACTAAATAAATGAAATATCATTATTTTATATTTAAATCAAATCTCAATGTGTCGTAATTTGAATATTTATTGAAAATAATTACAAGTAAAATGAATGGGATGGAGTTCATGTTTTGCTGGCCCTAGTAAGACCAACCGTATTGTATTTAATTACCTAAGGCAGGTCGTACAGGTTTTTAAGGGTCCCAAGGGAAGCGTGAGATCCTAAAATATGAAACGTTGCATTCTCTAAGGTTTATTGGGCTCTATAATTCCAGCTGCTCCATTTAATCTTGAGTTCTCATATATTTGAAGTGAGACATGGCAGTTTTAGGAGGCATAAGGGGTACTTGAGGAAGGAAAAGAGAATCGCTGCATATATTCAGGGGACTTGTGGACCCAAAACTCAGCCTCACCATATTAATACAAGTCCTTTTGATTTTGGACGAGTTGTCATTACTCATGGAGTCATGAGGAGCTGTCCTGCTGTCACAGCACCCATACAGCTGGGTTTTGAAATTTGATGCATATTTTCAGAATTATGTAATGCAATCTTAAAGATATGTCCAACATTAATCTATTACATTTATCAGGGTTAAGAAATCAGCTCCAGCATAAAGGTGAGTTCATTGTACCAGCAATTATATACTTTGTTATTTTTGTTAGCTCTTGTAAATCAGTGGCACATTCTATATAAACCAGCAAATTGTCTTGAACATTCCTTTGCAGTCTTTGTATCATTGGCATGCATAACGTTTAAATAAAAAAATCAATCTTGGATCTGAATAGACATTCTGTCAAACATCTTTCAAAATACAAAAAATATTTAGCTTGGTACTTTACAGAAATGTTAACTAATTTCCAATAAGTATGATATTTAGCATTAGTACAGTATTGTATTGCAATAGGATTTTGATGTTTCAAGTTTTGAAAAAAAGTTTGACTTTTACAGATAAAATTTTAAACTCTCCAATCATTGTTTATGGAGGCATCAAGCCATTCCCACAACGAGCGCGCCAAGTAGAAAAGAAGCTTATAGGAAAATCCTATCAAGATCCTAAGGTGATATTCTCAATGTTCTACTTGTTTGGCCCATCTTCTCATCAAGACGGCTGTTGTTTTGTACCATTATAGCAGGAATGATCTAGTTTGAGTCTTGATGATTAATTATTTTTTCAATAGAGCTAAAACACTAATTTGAAGTCAAATATACATTGTTTCAAATGATCTTTCAAGCTTGAATTGTCAGTGTATATCTAGCTATTGCTTCTGTCTTCAAGTTGCTTTGGAAATATTTCTGTTGAGTTTTTGTATCCTTGAGTTGTCCTTAGGTTGTGTCCCACATTGAATATTTTTGTTGTCACTAGCAAGAATCAAATTATTTTATGTTCCCATTGAGATAAAATAATAGTTGATTATATGGAGATTGCTTTTTTCACATTTGTAATATGAGAAGCCCAACATGGTCATTAATAAACTGAAAAATTAACAACATATATCATGGTAGGAACTGATAATGATAGCTACAAAACTGACAACAATATTTCTTTATCATATAAGTGATGGATTTATAATTTTATTAAGTAATTGAAAGTTAAATAAAGAAAGATGATAAGATTGTAATTTATGAAAAGGTTTTCTATTCTCAAATTTTAAATACATTAGGTACAATGGTAAGTAAACAGGTGAAGTCACAAAGCCACACTAATGTGACTGTGCTGGAAATTTTATTGATTATAAAGATTTTTTGCAGTATTATGGCTTTGAACATCTGCTTACAATAAGGTAGCCTTGCTTTGAAGGATATTTGGAAATCATAGACAGCTATTTTTGGAAAAGCCTATCCTAAAATATGGAAAGGGTCACTTTGAGTTGTAGTATAATAAATTAACAACCAACTACTCTCTAAAAACAGCGAAACATGACCATATAAAAAATATGGGAAACATACCATTCATATAAACAGGAAAAAGTCATAGATTGGCATATCAAATGCATAATATACGGTAATGATTTTATACTCTTTATTGTCAGTTGTAATGCACAAGCTTCTAAAATGTATGGCAACATGATACAAGGAGAATGATGAGAGAGCTTCTTCAACAAGTGTCAAAAGATGAATATAAAAGCAGTCATGTGTACATTACTTGGAAACTAATTTTAGGATTGTTTATAATGCCAGTTCCTTTGTTCATGAATAATTCCAAGTAGCACGATGTTTTCTTTATATGCCCATGTCTATCTTCCCCTGCATCCATTGTCTCCCCACCCTAAGGCAAGCCAATATCCTTATTGATGCAGATGTAACTAGGACAGCTCAGTTGGGACAACCTCCATAGAATGGGAAAAAGTGACAACAAATTCTTACCACTACAAGGTGCCTTGACTTTGGAACAGTCTGAAGAGCGAGAAACTTTGTTTCATCTGTTTGATTGTTAGGAGCATCTGAAGTTGTTTGGTTTCATTTTCCATTTTGAGGCATGCTTTGCTTATTTTATCTTCTCTTCCAATTGCCTCGAGGAGTTAAAATTTCATCACCTCAGGCGATTGAGACTGACCATTATAATCCTTCAGGTGATAGGGATTTGTTGTATCTATTTCCCTAGGAGCATCTATTTTCAGGTGTCCTATCTACCATGAGATTCAATGGAAATATTATTGTTTAAATAGAGATTCACAAGGGTTTGTTACTACTGCTTCTGTCCTAATTAGAACTGGTTGGCTCTTTATGTGGTTGGTTGCTTTCAGGCACCACACTTTATAATTTATAGGGTACCCTAAATTTTACCATAGTAATTCCCTCCTTTGAAATCATAGTTAATGTCATTACATTAACATGAAGATGAAGATAGATTGGGAATGCCATGGATTCCCTCGTCTTGTGAGCGGCTGCTAAGGACATTGTTCTTTGATGTAGAAGGACAACAACCCTTTTTTGTCCATAATCTAGGAGAGTCAAATAAACACAAATATTACCAATTTCCTCTCTATTTTTCAAGGATCATTGTTTGCCTACGGAATGTAATTCAAATCTTACGTACTACTGGCAAACTAGTCATGTGCAGAACATAGAATAAAACAGTAACCATAAAGATATCATGTTTGAATGCCAGAAACTTTATTCATTTTCAGAAAAATCATGTACAATCACAGAGTATCACAATGCTTAACAATATAACCATCGGCACACGACTATCTCCCGACTATCCCAACAGACTACATATAACGCTCGGTGGTGGTTAGATAACCAACCGACACGACGTTTCGTAACAACATTAATATTAACATTAATCGGGACTTGATTACCCGAAAGTACATGACATTTATTATTCTCACTAACTATTGTTTTATTAGCAATTGGCCGACTACGACCAAGGCTGACTATGGCCGACTACAACAAAGTAAAGATATACTACTTACATCATCCCCCCCTACAAAGTAGTCGTCTTCCAGACGACTGAAAATCAAAAATGCCAACTCCTCGTCCTTTTCGTGTAATTGATTCTCCCTCTGTGCTGAAAGTCGTTGTGCATCGGCCACCTGGGTATCATTCTCTATCAACTGACCCAATACTCTATCCCCTTTCTGCTAACTTCTTCGAGAGTTGTCACTCTCATTTGCTCGACTGCCAACTGCTCTTGCAACTGTACTACATTGGCTGGCTGTATTGCAAATGGACAAATCCAATAAATTTGATGGGGGTCTGGGGGCAACGCCCCCAGCGGGGTCAAGGGGCAGCGCCCCTTACGGGGGTCTGGGGGCAGTGCCCCGAGCGGGGTCGAGGGGCAGCGCCCTTTGCAGGGTCCGGGGGCAGTTGCGCCCCAGCGCCGCCAAGACCAATTTAACACTTCTGAAACCACCTGAAACTGCATCGCGCGCCTCATTTCCATGATTTTTCCATAGGTTCCGAACAGTGCTGACGAAGCTGAAAAATACATATTTTGCATTGTTTTTCTTAGACTTTACTTTCTCCAGGTCGATGCTTGGTGCGGCAATGGATGGTACGAATTCCTTTTCCCAATGTACAGACTCCTCACTACGCCGTACGGATTTATCCTTAACACAGCGTACGATCTCCTTCCTAGCTCGTACAACCTTTGCTCTATCCAAGCGTACGGCTTCATCTGCAACTCGTACAGCCTCTTCTTTATGATAGCGTATAGCTCTTCCTTCAAGTCATACGGCTTCTCCTCTGCCAGAGCGTACGACTCTTTCTCCAGGTCGTACGGCCTCTCCTCTACCAGAGCGTACGACATCCCTTCTCCTCAAGCGTACGGCCTCTTCTTTGGCTGAGCGTACGGCCTCCCTTATCTGCAAGCGTACGGACTCCTCTCTCTTCCAGCGTACGGCCTTTCTCTCCCAGCGTACTGAATTCTTCAACTGTAACCGTGCGGATTTCTTCAAGTGTAGGCGTACGGTCTTGGATTTCTTCAAACGTACGGAATCTTCATTATGGCGTACGACCTCTTCTTTCTTCCAGCGTACGACCTCTTCTTGAATGCGTACGATGTCAAAATCTTGAAAATGATGAAGCCGTACGCTGTGAAAAACGTGACATTGAGAGAGCCGTACGGTGTCCAAAGCTTGAATGAGAAGAAGCCGTACGATGTGAAAATCTTGAGATTGTGATAGCCGTACGATGTCAAAACTCTGGGAGTGTCGTACGATGCCAAGAGTCTGAGGATGTCGTACGCCTGGAGTCTCTGTGCGCAGTTCCACTGGAGAATGAAGAACTTGCAAGTTTGCTATGCTCTGGAAACTTTGAACAATTCCGACCTGCAATTGCCGTATGTTGTAAACATTGCCCAATTGCCGTACGATGTAGACCTTGCCCAATTGCCGTACGACTTGAGAGTAATCTGGAGGTGGGGCGACTTGAAAATGTTCTGAATGTCGTACGACTTCAAGACACCAGGAGCGCCGTACGACTGGAGAAAACAATTCGTGCCTTATGAATGGAGTCAATCCTTGCCAAACGATTTGAGAGGCATTATCAAAACCTCGTACGACCTTGAGGTACTTAGGAAGCCGTACGACTGCTCTATCTGGCAATGGATGTTGAGTTTGGAGTCCCTGATGCCGTACGATGTACAAATTAACTGAATGATGTATCACGCTAAGTCCCTGGTGCCGTACACCCGCCCTCTTGTGCGTCGATGTCTTCCTTACTTGAATCTGTTTTTCCCTTCTTCGATTCCTTTTATGTTCTCTTATGCCACCGAGTGTTCCTGATGGTCGCACTTCATCCTCCTTTGCTAGGCGTCAGTTGTGTTGCACTCTAAAGCTTCTTCTTTTAATACTTCGCTGACTTTTACTTCCTTCAACGGCTTTTCTCCCTTGGCGGGTGATGGTCCCAATTCGCACTTTAATTTTAATTTTACATTCTCTTTCCTTGCTCGGCTTCGCTTTTACCATAAGTCCGTTTCTTTTATTTTTTATAACTCCATACAATATATTCGTCTTTTTAATACTTTTATTTTTTCCTTTTTGTATCTTTTCTCTTTTTTCAATCTCTTTTAATTCCCTCTCCTTATTATTCTCATCTTCTCTCTCCTCTCTCCTCCATTTGTCCTGTTTTTCGTCATTTATTCTCCTACTCTCCATTTTTTGATGACTTTTAGCTTTTTTCTCTTCTATCTTTAATTTTTTCAATTTTTGTTTATTTTCTCTCTCATCTCCTCTCTCTTCTCTTTTCTTTTTTTCTAATTTTTTAATTTTTTCATACTTTTCATTTTTTAACTCCAACACAATTTTTTCATCTCGTACCTGTTCGGATTTGTGGACTGGTGTATCGTCCAGTTTTGATACTCTTTCTTTGTACTCTCCATTCTCGGCCGGAAATGTTTGGCTGGGCCTTCCCTGTTTCTCTTCTTCCTTGATTTCCCCGATTTGTAGCATGTTACACTCTCGGTGGAACACTTCATAGTCTTCCATCTGCCAATGAAATAAGCCATTCAGTGAGCTTGTCTCGTCCTCCGAACAACTCTCGAGTTCAAGTACGCCTTCAGTGTTCGGTTCCATAGCTTTCCTTCCTTCGTCCACATCCGACTCACCTCCATCCGATTCAGATCCAGAGGAAGCCAATTCTTCGCTTACGGCCTGGTTCTTCAAGTCAATGACGTACTTTCGCCTGTTGTTCTCGATTGAGAGTGTGTTCCTCTTCCAATTATGATTTGCCTTCGCGGCTATCAACCATCCTCTCCCAAGTAGTGCATGTTAGCTTTCCTCTGTAATGGGATGACAACAAAATTTAGCAAAAACTGTTGTGTGCCGATCGTCACCTTCTGCGCCATCAGTGTTCCCAACGGCTTGATACCATGTTGATCAGCGCCCACCAGTTGGAATGTCGGCGGCCAAAGTGTAGGCTTCCCGAGACTCTTCCATGTGTCTTCAGGTAGTACGTTGACTCCCGATCCTCCATCGACGATAGTATTTGTCAAGATATTCCCTTTGATCTCCATATGCACGACCGCTGGCATCTTCCCGATGTTCGCTGTGAGCAATACTGGCTCGATTGTTTGTTCACCGTACGGTGGCAGTTCTGGTATCCATTCTTGCCTTCGTTCCTCCGATTGCGGTTGCTTGCCATCCCCGACGATGTTTGTAATCGCCAGTCCCAACTGCGGCATAGTCTGGAAGGTCAGTTACTTTGATCGGTATGGTGGTCTGCAGTACCTGCCGTACAATGTTGGTTTCCGCCTCCGACCGCCGAGAGGCTCCTGGCTTCTCCAAAGGTACTTTGTTTTCCTTCGCCATCGCCAGTTCCACTTCGGTTTTTGCTTCCTTCATCCTTTGTTTCTCCATACATGGATCTGGGTAAGTGGCCTTTTTTACTTGTGCTCTGGTGATCGCCAGTACCTCTTGTTCTTCTACTTCCAGCATGTGGATACCCTTTTGCTTAGGGCATTCGTTATCTTCATGATCGCCTGGTCCACACCACTTACACAATCTCCCTCCCGAACCTTGACCGTTCTGGCAGTCCCTGGTGAAGTGGCCCCATTCGTTGCACTTCCTGCATTGGATCATAGGCCTTCCTTTTGCATCGTACTGTATCATGTTTCTCGGACTTCTATTGCTTCGGTAACCTCCAGGGGATGCATTGCTATTGTACTGGGGCTTTGGTGGTGTGTTCGGCGGTGTTGACGGCTCTCCATGAGTGAAGAGTACTTGTGCACTTTTGGCTTTTAAGTTGTATGGGCATTCCTTGACGGAATGTCCCATCACTTGGCAGATATCGCAAAATAAGTTCTTGGGACAGTTCGCCTTTGTGTGACCTTCCGCATTGCAGTTCGTACACCACAGTTCTCTGGCTTCTCTCGTATTCTCCTTGCCGGCCTTCAATTCTTTCATCATTCGCATCATATCTTTCCTGAGTGCTTGTACTGTTTTGGATTCACCGTCCTGTCGTCCGTACTCTCCTTGTCGTCTGTCTTCTTTTTCCCTAGGGAGGATGTTTTATTTTCACTTTCTATGTCCATTGCCCTATTGTATGCTTCGGCATATGACGAAGGAGGTACGACTTTCATTTTCTTCCTTAATGACGGAAGCAAGCCCTCGATGAACCATCTTTTCTTCAACCCATCGGCCGGTTGTGCCTCCAATTTCCCCAGTAAATCTTTGAGTCTTCGGTTGTAGGTCCGCACACTCTCGTGCTTTCCTTGCTTGGTATTGTATATCTCCGCAACAATCTCGCTGTCATCTCTAAGAAGTTTGAACTCCTCCTGGAAAGCTTTCTTCAATAACCTCCATGTAGCTTTCTGTGCTTGATCCAATTCAGAGTACCAATCAATGGCACTCTCTCTGAGTGTCGCTGGAAATGCTTTCAGCCACTGGTCGGGATCATCCTGTCCACTGGCTATCCAAATAGTCTCACATGTCTTACAGTGCCGTACGGGATCTTCAGACCCATTCCCCATGAACTTCGGCAGCTTTTGCCGCTTCGGATGAGCCATCGTTCCCCGCTGTCCTCCTTGTGTGTTGGACCCGATTAGATTGGTTTCCTCGCTACGTTCCGGTGTGTCACTTGCACTCTCGGCCACGTACGAGTCACTCCCACGTCGTTCCTCAGCATCCGCGACACCTTGAGTCTCCTGGGGTTCCCTTTGGTACTCTCTCCGCCTCGGGGTACTGGGCTCTGATCTTCCACTTGTTAGGCGTTCGTCATTGTCTGACAAGGACAACTCCCGAAAACGGCTGATGCTACTACTCAATTCATCTTCGTTCTCATCGGGATCATATCTTCCTATATACGGGGTGCCGAAGGGTTTTCCGTCCCTTCTGTAAAACTTTGGTGCGCTCGTCCAATGGATGTGTCTATTCTTGTCAGATTTTCATATGTTCTTTTTATGCTCTGATTTATTTCAATTAAGTCCTCATCCAATTCCTTACCGACTTGCTTTAGTCTTCTTCGCCGGTTTTCTTGTTCTTGCAGCCTGAGTGATCGCCGAACTTGCTCTTCCGAAGTCTCGTGCCCGTCAGGTACTCGATGCTTGTCTTTGTTCGGCCGTATGGGCATTTATTAGTTGTTCAAGCAATCACTGCTGGTTGTCGGAAGTACGACGCTGGCTAGTATCTCATTCTTCCTCTTCACGTTTGGTTCTGTCTTCGCAACGTTGCACGATTTGCTGTCTTCGGCGCTCGCGATCCTCTTCTTCGTGCAAATCCTGCAGGATAATGAAATGGCGGGCCAGTAACCTGGGCATGCGATTCAAGAGGTGGTTCACCTCGTCGTTTACTTCCAACCGATCCCAGATGACTTCCTCAGGGATCTCCCGAATGTGGGATTCCCTACGCACGTGGTCACGTAACGATATTTTCCACAAATTTACCAGATCTTCTGTCAATGAGTCTTCCCGTTCCTCATTAGCATTTACAGGTTCTTCCGCCGGTTGACCCATTACGCTGCCATGGCAGGTGATGCCCTAGTCCGTTCAGGCAACGACGCCAAATGTTTGCCTACGAAATGTAATTCAAATCTTACGTACTACTGGCAAACTAGTAATGTGCAGAACATAGAATAAAACAGTAACCAAAAAGATATCATGTTTGAATGCCAGAAACTTTATTCATTTTCAGAAAAATCATGTACAATCACAGATTATCACAATGCTTAACAATATAACCATCGGCACACGACTATCTCCCGACTATCCCAATAGACTACATATAACGCTCGGCGATGGTTAGATAACCAACCGACACGACGTTTCGTAACAACATTAATATTAACATTAATCGGGACTTGATTACCCGAAAGTACATGACATTTATTATTCTCACTAACTATTGTTTTATTAGCAATTGGCCGACTACGACCAAGGCCGACTACGGCCGACTACAACAAAGTAAAGATATACTACTTACAATCATCAACCATGAATGTGTTGGCGTTTAAATTCGCACCTCTGGAATGCGGATTTGAAAATGGACAGCTATGCACAGATAAACTGCTCTTCAAATTAGGAGGGGAAGCTCCCTCTTGCTGATGGTGTTTGAAAGAAAGTAAACTAAAACTAAGTTGCCTATCTTTTTGATCAGCTTAGAGCACAAGGTTTTTTAAACACAAACGCCGCAGCTGAGATTTTCTGATAAGAAGTTTCAACTACGACTAACTTAAACTAAAGACGTTCCTAACCTCTCAAGTAATAGCAGAGCAAGAGAAGTTAGAAATTAACAAGGTAGATTTTCTGACAAAAATACTTCAATAATCTCTCTTTCAACGAACACCTACACACTTCACTGCAAGCTGAAATAGAGATCATAAAAGTAGAACACTGATAACGGAAATCTGAGATTTTAGACCAAGGCAAAAGAGGCTCATGATTTTATTACTCAAATCTCTAAAACAAAGCTCACTTCTAACATGCCTTGAACAAGAAATTGCAGCTAAGGAGGCTTGCAAACTTATTCTTAACACAATAGAAAACAGCAATCTCACTAACTCCTTGTTGGCTAAGAGGCTCAACAATTTGCTTATCCTGCTAGTGACAATGCTTGAGCAACAAATAGAAGGCACAATAGGCTGGTAGTTTACGAACCTCACTAGCATGGTTTACAAAAATACTAAATGAGCAAAGGCTCTTATTTATAGAGAAGCAGAGAAGTAGGGAACCCTAAAATCTCCTTGCTTTCACAATCTAGGGCTTGCTCAGCAAACAAGCTTTATTACTAAATCTAGAAAGATAAAACCCTAGAAAGCAGAAAAAGCGGGAAACACCAACTATTACATCTCATCTTCTTTCTATCCTCAAAGAATGGATAAGGATCATTCCAAGAATAGAAAGAAAGCGGGAAAGAAAGCTTCTGAGAAGAAGCTGGCTTTAAAGCTTCGATCACATCTTGCTAGGAAGTTAGAATTATGTCAGGATTCACGGTGCATCTATACCATCAACGACAAAACACAGCTTTTCAGATATCTTGACTGTCTGCCAATGGATCACCGATCTTCAACTATAAGTACGGCGCTTTATGGGCACAAGCGACATCAACTGATATGGCCTATCAACCAGCTGGCCCGGACTGCAAACATGAACAACATTTTGGAACTGATTTTGCACCTCCTCAAGGCCGACGTAAGAACCGTCTTCAAGACTGTACTGAGAAGGGATCTCTATGACGAATTCACTGATGAAAAGAAGAGCTTCAACCACCCTTTGTCTGTAGGTGATGAATTCTTTGGATATCCTCTCATAGGTTTTAACTTTTGAAAGCGTGGCAGCTCCCTCGGGCAAGGAGTTTGTTTCTTACATGTTCTCTGGAAGCTAGCTGAGCGTAAGCCGATGTCTAAATCAGCAGCCAGTAATCTCATGTCTCGGTTTTACTTCAGCCAGTGTCTGTTCAAATCCTTGGATACCTTGACGTAGCTTATGAGCGCCTTCCCTTAACTGGAACATCTGTGCCAAGATCTCCCTTCCTCTGACAATGAAGCTCTCGATCCACTCCTGAGTCTCTTTCCCACATATGACCAGCTGTCTTAACTGATGGTGATCAGCTGGTGTCTCCAAGATCTGGGGCAGCAATTGGGTTGTTTGTGAAGAACCACGAACAAGGTTAGAAATTAAAAGCCTGAGCTGCTGATTTTCAGCCTTGAGGGCTGCCTTGTCTTCTCCATCTTTAAGCACTCTTTCTTGAAGGTTTTCGGATACAACTTTGAAGAGACTCAAATCTGCATGTCTGGTATTTCTACCGAGATTAGCCTTGACCATGACGAAATCATCCATATTTACCTCATCCCTATTCTTATCTTTTGGGGGCACTGCAGTCTCTATGACTATCTTGTTATCAGGATTCCTATCAAAGTGAACTTGCTTCTTTGCCTTCTTCTTAGGAGGTTCCTGATAGATATTATCGAGATCATCAACACTCACCGATGGCGAGGGCGCTGCCCTTCCTAGGAGTTCTCAAACCAAGACATGAGTAGTACTAACTTCTCCGGAGTCTTGCTGCAATCTCTTCATCATCTTGATATCAAGATCAATGTGGTGGGTGAAGAACTTGATCAAAGGAATTGCAAAAACATGTTGAAGGTGGCTCCTACACCCTTCATTAGGGTATGGGCTCGTCAGGAGTAACTTCTGAATCAACTGTAGGCTGCTCCTGTATGACTATGCCTGAGAAATCCAACCTTCTTTTTACATTTTTATTTGATCTACAACCTTTGACGCCATCTTGAGACTGACTTTTACCCTTTCCCTTCGACTGTGCTCTAGAAGAAGAAGGAATTATCCTTGGCGGCTCTGCTACTGGAATGGAGTTCTTCCTTTTAAGCAATAAGAAAACCTTACTATGCTCAATGACTTGTCTTGTTCTGTCTTTGACTGAAAGAGATTCCTTGTTTGCCCAATTAACTTGTGGTAAGGGCTGATCCTTGATTCGTTTCTGAGTGTACATCGGGAGAAGCACATCTTCGTCATCATCAGAGAGCCCTTCTATATCTTCATTTAAGCAGTCTTTCATCTGATGGAGAGTTAGCCTGCTGTAACTACGCCTTCACACTTCAAACTCATCTGCACAATTAGCCCAAAAATCTTCAAGTGCGGCTATGTGATTATAGTTCTTCTCCAATCGGCCAACGTAGACACCATGAGGATCAAATGATCGCCTCTCGCTGTAGGACTTGAGGCCGAATTTATCTAACTCTTCTCCAATTGTCCTGGCATCTACAGCAGTCACGCATGTATAAATACCAACCCGTGAAGAGGTTTTCTTTCTATTTACTCGGTATGAACATTGAATTTTGCCTCAAAATTATGAAGATGGCCTGTCAGCCCGGATACCTTGGCAACATAGTAGGGCACTGAATAACCATAGACCACGAGATGGTGAGTAGAAGCGTATAAACCAATCTGCCCATTAAGCCATTGCTGCAGCAGAAGCGGAAGAGATCTTGGACGTGCAATTCGTTGTCTAAGTCCCGCACTGTGTACATCAAGAATGCCTCGTTCACCCTTTTGTAGTGGTGCAATGACTTTGTGAATTCCAACTGGGGATAATAGTTATATATGTGTTGTACGCTCAATGATCCCTCGGTGTTCAACCCTGTTGTACCGAAACCAAATTTTTTGCTTCATCAAGGCATTTTGCATAAACTAGTCTTAACCTTACTAAAATGATGTAAAATACAGTTTTGGGCAATATCAAGCATGGAGTTTTGTCAATATTTTGTCAGTCAAAGTCAGTTTTATTGAATAGAACCTGAAGCAGAGACTGAGAATGGAGTGTTTGACGATGGAGGGACATCTCACGACGACATTTCATGGTGCATACGATCATTTCAGTGATCGAGATGAAGTTTCAAGTGATTAATATATGAAGATTTCTCAGGAAAAAGCATAAAAGTGCAACTATAGCCCAAGGGCGCCCAGCTTGTTGAAGGTCAAGATGTTGCTAAAAACGTTCAAGCATCTAGTCAATCTCTTCAGAATTGGTCTGGCTATCCGATAAGCTATCCAGCGAAGCATTCCGAGATCTACAACTCCGACAAACAGCGACAAAAGTTGAAATCCCTAAAGTTCCAGATGTGAGAAATTTGTCACTTTCAGGCAAAAGCGCACCTCTAGCCTGAGGGCGCCCATCTTAAAGAAGGGGTAAATCTTGGCATTTTCGATAATGGATATAGTCAATCCATTCTCAACTAGTCTGCTTATCCGGCGAGATATCAAACGCAGTCATCCGAGTTTCAGAACTCCGGCAGTAGTCATCTGAAGATCAACTTATAATGAAGTTTTCACGTTTCTGAGCTTCTCCGTTGATTCCCAGTGCAAAGACAGCCCAGGGGCGCTGGTTTAGAGGACCCTTCCAATGCCAAAATTTGCAGACAGAGTCTTCTTAACATCAGTAGTACTCTAGCCTAGCTCCGCAATGCATCATCCAGCTTGTCGATCCGACGTTCCAGGTGATCGTGGCAGAGGTTCTACCAAACCGCGTATTGCAGGACCAACAAACAATTTGTAGTATATTTTTCTAGGTCTAGAAGCCCTAGCCTTTGGGCACATCGGATGGGATTGGATTACGTTGAAGTCTTCCACGGCTTTCGGCGTGTCATTATCTATTCAGCGAGCTGTCATCATGCCGGAGATTTGGCGGTGGCAAATGCGTCGCGAATCTTTGGCGGAATCTTTGAAGAATGAAGATATCGGAAAATGGCCAAGTCACGGAAGGCGGTAATTTTAAATAAAATCGCCTTTGGAGTGTTTTGAGGTCTTAGGCGGTTTCTTGCCCGGTCACCTTAGGGGACTTCTTGTGGGCCCTTCTGGCTGTCCGTTAAAACAGATAGTGCCTAAATCGGGTCATCCCAGCTCCAGATATCAGAGGTCAAAGTAGGGTACTTGGATGAAAGTTCAATATTCGTCAAAATGATGTCAGTGCAACTGAGAGCCAGGGGCGCTTTTACTTTTGAGGTCCTTAACACAGCTTTCAGATGTCGTGCATATATCCGTTGGATGCAGAATATCCTCAGGCACGCAGTGAGCTTCGTTGCTTGTCAGCAGGGTTCACCGTTCACCGGCAGCAGCCGTTTGAAGTGTCAGATGGCAGTTTGAGAAATGGCTAAGTCTGGAACCCGTAAAAGCAATTTAACCAGGGGCGCCTAATTTTTCAAGGGGTTAAATGATGGATTTTGCAGTAGTGTCTCCCAGCAGACATTTCTTCCTTGTTCAATAGGCTTTCCGATGAATTCTTCAGATCAGTCTCAGCATCACCCGGTCATCCGAAAATCAGTGTTGAAGTTGGCCAGTCGTGATTGTGCAGTCAGCTATAAAATAGGAAGTTAGTAAAAAGTGAAATAACTTGAGGAAATGGACGCCTATGAGCTCAAGAGATGACTTTTCGGAATCGGTGAAGTCTAACGATGAATCTCAAAGATTCATCCGGGTTGTCAACTGAAGTTCAAAATATTGAATATTTATTTTGTAATTTTAGCATTTAAAATGGCGATTTTCTATTTTTGGCGCCTTTGCTAATTGCATGATAATAAATATTTTATTATTTATTCAAATTCGAACTTCCAGTCAGTGGCAGTGGAACTGAAAGGCAACCAATCAGAGGTCTTCTATTTTTGTCAGGGTTTTCAATTCTTGCAGTTACTAATTGATGCAAATTTCTTCTTATTTAAAGTATGGCACCTTCATTATTATTCACAGAGCTTTCAAAGGAAATTCGATTTCATTAAGAGCAAATTCAATCTTAAGTGAAATTCGTGTTTTTCAAAGCAAATTCATATTTTCAAAGGGGAAATCGAAGTTTATCAATTTTTCAAAGCAACTTCAAAGCAATTCGTATTTCTTCAAGAAGAGAAGGCGCGCGCACCTTTAAGGGAGTTCATTGTATCAAAATTAGCAAATTCTTCAGAGATCAAAGGTGTATTTCAAAATCCAAGGCGTTTTCAATATCAATTCGCAATCTTTCAATATTCAAAGGCAAATTTCATATTCAAAGGCGAAT
Organism: Sequoia sempervirens; assembly: GCA_007258455.2. NCBI lineage: Eukaryota > Viridiplantae > Streptophyta > Pinopsida > Cupressales > Cupressaceae > Sequoia > Sequoia sempervirens. The sequence continues at coordinate 22,576 of VDFB02284072.1, read as the reverse complement.
CCTCAAGATTCAATATAAATTCGTATTTTGTTCAAAGGCAAATTCGAATTTCTTCAAAGGCGCAAATTTCAAGAGAGGAAAATTCGTGGTTTTTAGAATAAAGGCGAATTCTTCTAGTTCAAAGGCAAAATCTACATCAATTTCCAGAGGCGATTTTACCTAACTAATCGTTTTGCAGATCAAAGTTTACAATTGTCAGCAATTTAAAGAAATCTAGGGCGATTTTCACAGAAGAAGAACATTCAAAAAACGTCTTTTTCGTCCTTCAATCTCAGATTTCTCTCAGAATACAATTTGCATGTACCTGAAATTGGCGAATTCTACAAGTTTCAGTATCTGGATCATTCTCATATAATTTCCTCGAGTTGAAATTGTGCGTTTGATTTTTCACGAATTTTTAACTTCAGAACGTTCGTTCTTGAGTTACTAGTTTTCTCAACTGAAAAGTCTTTGTACAATTGAGTAGAAGTTGAATTTTCGCAAATCTGACATTCTAGGTTGTCTTAGAATCCTTTTCTGGACAAAACCCATATCTCGGATTTTTCGCTGAAAATAATTCTTCGAAAGGTTATTTTTAACTCTCACAGGCTATTTTTAGCTTCCAGAAATCTTGTCAGAATATAGTCAAGTTCACAGTCAACAGGCTAGTTTTCCAAAATGCAGTTCACTCAGCTCGAATACGGGACCAAAACCGTCCTTACTCATGATTTTCTCAGGTTGGTTGAGACAAACCTTCACAAAGTATTGCCAGAAGCAGTGCTAGATCCAGTTAAGATCAGAAGTTCAATCATTCAAAATATTGAGCAATCTGGCTTATTAGAGGCCGCTTCCATACCTATCTGGATTCCAGCTGTATTGAATTAAATTGATGGCTTGCATTAAGCATTACAATTCTACTGGAAATTCGAATAGTGTCGATTAACGAGGGCGGTCATTTGCGGTCTCAAACCTTTGGATGTCCGAAAGAGGGTTTGGCGTTCCTCAGCACGAAACGGCCTAGTTGTTTCTATGGGCGTGTCTTGCTTGAGGCATTTTGAGTCTTGATGTGGACAAGTGTGGAGAAGATGGCGAAAGATGGATTTAAAAAGTAAGCAAGAACAGATTGCCAAACAATGTGGGTGCCGGTGAATACAAGGATAGTATCACGATTCTAATCACCTCACAGTCGTGTCTGGTCAAGCACATGCAAATGTTTTCCAGCCTTGGATGTATTACATTATTGGTCGCATCATTTCTGGGCAGGAGCATTATGACTGGGCATCCTTCATCAGCGATATTCTCCACAGGCAAATCACCAGTTTCATGGTTGCTCATGAGTTTCATATGTGTTCGTATCTCGTGTACTTGATCGCTTATTAGGGTCAGTTCCGAGGGCTAAACATCGTGGGCATTCTCAGTGTTCAGAAAGTCTACCAGTATTATGATCAGCTTGAGTTCACTAGAGCTGAACGTCATTTCAAGCGTGTTCATGAGGCTTTCTTGACCTATACAGTGAGGAATTTGGACCGGGAATTGCACGTTCGTATCTCGGCAGTTGCTAGGGCAACGATGGATGGATGGGCAGATTGGTTTATTCAATTCCCAACATACACCTACATCCGAGTATATGGCTTTACAGGAAATCTAGCTATTCTTCCACGTTATCCTTCGGATAAGACAATCTTTCAGGAATTCCTAAGACAGATGCATGATGTTCATCGTCTTCTACGCCGCAGGCACAGACCATCTCTCAACTTTCCTTTTCAGTTTGGAATGTATTGGTGCAAGTCGGCAATTGATAGTAAATTAGGCAAGGCTTGAAATATCATTTTGAGTATCTTGTTGAAGCCGCGTGCTATGATCTTTCGGTCATTATCTGACTCGCCTTGCTGGAGGTACATATCACCGGAGCTTTCTATGGAGGATTACTGGGCAAATTGCGCAGATGACTTCGAGGTTCGCAGACGCAGTTACGACCGCTTCTCTCTCTCACAGATTTCTGTTTTCTTGTGAGAAGATGTGGGAGGTTTATCAGATGATGAAGGAGAGGTTCTTCCCTCGATTTCGAAGAAACGAGTTGATACAAGCGGGTGCCGTGATTATTAGTGCGCCAAGGAATACATACGGTCAAGAGGAGTCAAGAGTAGAGTTATTCAGAATAGTATACTTTACCTTGACAGCAAGAAGACAAGGAGGGTAAGTGTTCCTAGAGCAGAGCCGCCAGTAGTGGTGAATCCTTCGCTACTTTCCTCATCAAAACCTAATCAAAAGAAGAGTAATCCTCCTAAGAAAGGTCAAAGCATGAAACAATTCAGGCGAAGCTTGCCACTGTCCCCCACGCGGATCACGGCCAGGCAGTTCGAGAATTAGTTGAGCTTCATTAGTACACGAGGTTGACCTCAAGTTCCTACATCGAGTTTTTAGAGTGGTCACCGGTCCAATTCACATGGTCGGTTTAGACTCTCCCACCTGCATGATGGGTCTTCACACACTCACTCATCCCGATTACCTCCTGTGCAGCTGGTCTGAGACCCTTCTAGTAGCATTAGTCGAGATCAATCTTGGATTGAAGCTCAGCTAGGAAGGAAGAGGAGGCAGCCATCTTATGTTCTTAATCATTCTGATTTTGATGACATTTACCAGGATGCGCCAGACAAGAGAGTCAAGAACATGGTTCATGTAGAGAGAAACACTGACATGGAGATTTTCATTGAAACTGCCGTACCTCCACAGGGTAAGGACTTGGCTGAGTTAGAATCTCAGGATTTTGAAGTTATCACAGTCAACCTTGGTCATAGCACACGTCAGACTCAGGTTGATCTCCTACAAGTTGCTACAGACAGTGCCAGGGATAGAATACTAAAGGACGGAGAGGATATGGCAGCCCTCAAGGATGAAATCAAATAGCTTCGTCAGTATATTTCTAGCCTTGTGCATAGAACCGATGCCATTAACACACTTAGATGCTTGAGCCTCCGACGAAGATCAAAGTCAGCTCAATCATTTAGTTGCATATGGCAAGCTTTTGGAGGAATGGGAGGAAGATTTCGTTGCTAGAGGCCGTACTATGCTTACAGAGTTATATCAGTTGCGGTACAATGCACGAGAGCTCCGTATTCGTCTTCAGGATGAGGAACGAGATATGGCTATTAACAAACCGGGATGAGATTATGATTGCTCACGAGTGTGGCATTATGATCACGATCCGCGGATCGCGAGGAGGAGACGGAGAAGCTATCTACTCTTGGAAAACACAATTGGTTTTGAGTAAAGATAAAGAACACTTTAACGCTCGGGGAGTGACTAAGAGTGAAACGTCACTAGTGCCTCCGGTTTTGTAGGGACTCTGAAGTATCACAAACTACTTGGAATTAAACAGTTATCCCGGTCCGGAGGTGGTGCCTATGTTGAATACAGATGTTAGATTGACTTGGGGCACTCATTCATACCATTTTCGATTGGGAGACCGTTGGCTGTAGATTGCCTGGAAACTACCACGGTCATGTCGGCAATGACCGATGATGGGAACCTTGAGGAAGCGGAGGGAACTTGGAGTCTCGGTGCAGCTGGTGAGGACATGTTGCATCGACATAGCATTCTCCGACAGAGTCTCATAGCTCCAGATAGTGATACAGTTAACAATCTCGTTGAGGGATTGATTGCTCGAGATCACGACCAGTAAACTTCAGTTCCCGCCTCTCAGGATAGACATTACACACACGAGTTGAACTTGGTGTTACCCTTTCCAAATTAACTTCGATGTTGTCACATGACATGCATATCTATTATGAGATCAACTTTACACGCAGGTTTATTTTTGGGTTTTAAAGTTAAGCGGTAGGTAGTCTTCCGGTTAACTTCGCTTTTCCAATGGGGCGTGCATGCTGCGCTGATTGTCCATTTTAGATTAGATGTTTGGTTAGCGATGGTAGCTTTCCAGTTAACTGTATAGTTTACTTCATTAGGGTTTAATAATTAATCTTGCATGCATTTGCGAGACTGTAGTTAACACAAGGTGATTTTAGGGTTCCCTACACTTTGATGTATATAAATAAGAGCTTTTGCTCATTTGTAAATAACTTTTGCTTGAGAGAAATATATGCTGCACCTACCTTGCCCTCAATATTGCTCTTTTGGTATTTGTTCATGTGTCTTCGCTATTACGATTAATTGTTATGCCACATAGGGTTTCAAGAGATTGTAATGGTGGATTCTTTCCATAGTTTAGATAAATCTGTTTTGAACACCTTTACCATTGTGATCAATTGTTATGCCACATGGGGTTTCAAAGAGATTGTGATGATAAATCTGTTTTGTGTATCTTTACCATTGTGATCAATCGTTATGCCACATAGGGTTTCGAGAAATTACGGTGATAAATCTGTCTTGTGAATCTTTATCATTATAATCAAGGGTTATGCCACATAGGGTTTCGTGAGATTGTGATGATAAATCTGTTTTGTGACGTCTTTACTATTTTGATCAAGTGTTATGCCACATAGGGTTTCATAAGATTGTCATGGTAAATTCTTAAATCTGTTTTGTGCCCAATAAACTTATTCAGGTTGAGATAATAGTCGCGCCACCTTGCCTTCAAGTAGATAATCTGAATTCGTTTATTGTTAGATAGTCAAACCTTGCTCCGTTTCCTCATGCTCTGTTTTCCTGAGGAAATTGGATAGATTAAGTTTAGTTGTAGTTAGTGGATCTGCAAAACCAGAAAATACTCAGCTTATAAGTTCTTTAAAGAAAGCCTTGTGCCTCTACAGCTGAAACAAAAAGACAGGACATAGTTTAGCTTATTTCCCTTTGCAAGTATTTTTGTGAAAGCACAACGAGGGAGCTTCCCCTCCTAATTTGAAGAGCACTCATTGCGTAGTGTACATAGGCTGTTCATAACAACTTTTACTCCAGAGGTGTTAGTTGTTACGCCAACAGTTCTTTCTGGCGCCCAGCGTGGGGCACGAGGCCTTGAAATAACTTCATGTCACGGTTATGACTATCTGGCGTCCTACTGCTCCAGTATTACAACCAGCACTAAGTCCACCTGTCATTCAGCCGAATTTAGTATTCATCGAAGCAGAACAGTCAGATATTATCAGTAGCTTGCGCATGTTCATTTTTGAAAATCATACGTCTACCACTCAGTGGAGAAATGCGGCTACAACTCTGGATAAAGAAGAAGAAAAAGCAGATCTTGCAGCAGGTAGACCAGTTTTGCCACCTCCCTCGTGGAATTAAGCATCCTGGCGTACCGAGTTTACATTAGAAGAAGGAGAGGAAATCCTCCTATCCAGCCAGATCCTGTTTTTGAAGAAGCTCCTGATCAGTTTACTGAATCAGAAATTTTTGAAGAAGAATCTCCCACTCCAATTGCAGAGATGGGTGATCGTATTATTAACAACAACAATGGTGATGATCACAACGGTCGTAACGAATGAAACGCAAGACGTCCAGCCCCCTTGCCTTGGGGCGACAATATTGGACCGTTGGCTTTACCAGGACATCATGAATTGCCCAAGGGATCACGCAAGTTTTTCCCGAGATTTCATGGCAATGGTTCTAAACATCCAGATGAACATTTATCAGCATTCACGGCGGCTTGTTCCGTTTTGCATGTTGCGCATGAGGACATCGCCGTTCGTCTTTTGTGGAGACTCTTGAAAACAATGCAGCAGATTGGTTCAATAATCTTGAGCCAGGAATTATTACCAGTTGGGCCATCATGAGCGAGAAGTTTTTGGCAAGATTCAAGCCTGCCGAAGACAATCACAGATTATTTGCACAACTCTCAAATTCAAAGATGGAAAAGCATGAACCGATGAGAGAATTCGTGGCAAGGTTTAATCGCCTTGTTACACGTCTTTCTCACACTTTGAATCCGTCTGATGAGATTTTGATGAGTTCTTTCATCAACGCGTTGCCGTCAGAAATTGCCTTTTTCTTGAAGATAAGCGAAGAAGATGATCTACAACACCTTCAGGAGGAAGCAATCAAGCTTGAAGATAACATGATTACAACCGGCAAGATGAAAGATGATTCGATCAGGCTGCTTGTGCAAGCGTCGGCTGATCCATTGCTACAGAAGGTAGCAAATGAGGTGACGATACTAAAGCGGCAGTCACCATCTCAAGGGCAACCAGCCTTGCCCACACCACCTTTTCAATCACAACCAACATATCAGCCGAGAAGGAATAATTTTCAGCCGTACAATAATTTCAAGTCAAAGTTTCCGCAAGGAGAACCAAGACAAAATAATGAAGCTGAAAAGGCTACGGTCTTTTGCACGTTCCATGATTCAGCAGAGCACACCGGGACTACTTGTCCGGAAAATCAAAGAATGAATCAACTTATGGGATTTGCCGATTCTGCTCCTAGTTCAGACTTCATACCTTCCAGTTCAAACGTCGTCTCTTCACAACCAGACGAGTTTGATGGCGACTCCGCAACGGGATATTTTGATAGAGAACCCGTTATTGAAGAAGAAGAAGAATCCCGTCGTTTTTCTCTTGCAGTGAATCACGAGAATATCACCTCACCTGTGTTCACACGTGCTCAACATTTCAAAGCACAGAAGGAGGAAGAGGAAAAGTGGAATTTGAATACAAAAGCAAAGGAAGTAGCTTCTACTTCCAATCAAAAACCTTCACAAGAAAATATCTTGCCAGCAGCTTTAGATACGTCTTCAGCAAGCTTTGACATCGTCTCTTCCATGATGAAGACGAAGGTACAGATATCTCAACTGGAGTATTTACAAGATCATCCAGAGCAGTTGGATAGGATCTTGAACGTTCTTAAGAAAAAGAATGTCGTTCAGCTGACATTGCTACAATCCTCAGTTCCTGTAGAAGAGAAGCCGAGGCCGTTTTATATATCTTTATATATAGGAGGTTTTAAGCTGAGCAATTGCATAATTGACAGTGGAGCTTCGGACAACGTAATGCCCTTACAAATTATGAACGCATTGGGACTTTCATGCACCTCGACTCAGGAAAAGTGTTACTCACTTGAATCCAAACCAGTGCCGTTAGTTGGTCAACTCAAAGATGCGCAAGTGAGGCTAGCGTCGTGTCCAGAGAAAAAGATCATGATGACTATTCTAGTAGCCGATATTCCTACCAGTTATGGGATGTTACTTAGTAGAAGTTTTTGCAAGGATCTTGGAGGAGAAATACAAATGGATTGGTCGTTCGCGACAATCCCATTGAAGAAAGGTACTTTCAAGTTAGAGCCGGAAACCAAATCAAAGTTTACAGTGGTGAAGTCCCAGGACCCACATGCTCAAATGTTGTATCAAGACACGGGTCCAGGCACATACGCTATGGTGTCTGAAGTGAGGGATGATTGTCAGAATTTTGCACTTTCCACCGAATTATCAAATGAAGAATCAGAAATGTGGACGATGCAGTTTGATGGCAGTTGTTCGACTTCAGGTTCCGGAGCGGGAGTAGTGATTATCTCTCCCGAAGGTCGTTTATATCCTTTTGCATATAGGTTGCAATTCGATTGCACTAATAATACTACAGAATATGAGGCGCTCTTGTTGGGTCTCAAAAACGCAAAGGATATGGGGATCAAGCTGCTTCAAGTTGAAGGAGATGCAGAGCTGATCGTAAAGCAGGTCAGAGAGCAGTTTCATGTTAGAAAGAATCGTCTCCAGAACTACAGGCAGAGAGTATGGAATGCAATCGACTGGTTCGATGCATTTAATATCAAATACATTTCAAGAATGAACAATAGCAAAGCTGATGCGCTTGCAGTTTCAGCCGCTCTTTTTATGCCTAACTCTGACTTTCGTCATAATTCATTTGCTATTGAGCTTATTTATAGACCAGCTGTTCCTGATAATTCAGACAACTGGCAAGTCTTCAGTGATGATGAAGATATCAAAGAATCTCGTCATGGGAGACAACTACAAAGAATTGTTCTTTGAAGGGAGTTCAACTCCTCACAAAGAGTCAATTACTGAAGAATCTGAGGTTATAGAATCTGGAATCATACAGTTGAAAGGAAATCAGATTCCTAAAGGTTTTGTATCCTTAGAGGATATTTTTGACAGGCATGATCGTTACATCCAAGATCAGAAGAGGTCAGGGGTGAATACTTCATCAGAATACAGTCAAGTCAATATAGGTACTGAAGACAAGCCTCGGCTTGTGAATTTGGGCAAGTGTTGCACTCTTGAAGAAACTGAGAGGTTTATCGCCTTGTTCAAGCAGTACAAGGATGTTTTTGCCTGGTCATATGAAGATTTAAAGGTCTTCACACCCATTGAATTGTCTCACACAATTCCGCTGAAGTCTGAAGTGAAGCCTTTCAGGCAGAAACAAAGACATTATAATCCGCAAATTCAAGATACTATCTATGCGGAAATTCAAAAGATGGTGGACTCCAGAATAATTTTTCCTATTCATCACTCCACCTGGGTGTCAAATATTGTTCCTGTGCGCAAGAAGAATGGAGAAATCAGAATTTGCGTTGATTTCAGGAATTTGAATCAATCGTCTTTAAAGGACAATTATCCCTTACCTATCATGGAGCATACATTGCAGACAGTTACCGGATCGGAAATGCTATCACTTCTTGATGGTTTTTCTAGCTATAATCAGATTGCAGTGGCTGAGGAGGATCAGATCAAGACAGCTTTCACCACGCCGTGGGGAACGTTTGCTTATGAGAGGATGCCTTTTGGCCTTATCAATGCCGGTGCTACTTTTCAGAGAGCCATGGATTTAGCGTTTGGGGATCTTAGGAATAAGATCATAGTCGTTCTATCTTGATGACTTAACCGTTTTTTCAGATAAACGGAGTGATCACTTTTCACACCTTGTGAAAGTGTTCGAGAGATGTAGGTATCATAAAATATCTTTGAATCCGAAGAAGACAATCTTTGCGGTGACGGAGGGCAAGTTACTTGGTCATATCGTTTCCAAAGAAGGTACCAGAATAGATCCGAACCGGGTGGATTCAATCAGAAACCTGTCTCTCCCTACAAGCAAAACGCAGGTGCACTCCTTTTTCGGTAAAGTTAACTTTATCCGAAGGTTCGTACCTGATTTCTCAGAGCTGACAAAGGAGATTTCAGCAATGATGAAGAAGACGTCTACATTTGTGTGGACGGACGAAGGCAAACAGGCCTTTATTAAGATTAAAGAAGCTATTGCTAATGCACCAGTGTTAGTTCGGCCTAACTTTCAGAGGGATTTCATTCTTTATTGTTATGCGTCAGAACATTCATTGTCTGCCATTTTGACACAGAAGCTCAGCGAGGAGGGTGAATCTCCTATTGCTTTTATGAGTGCTAATTTCAAAGATGCTGAGATGCGTTATTCCCAGATCGAGAAGAATGCTTATGCTGTTGTCAGAGATGTCAAGAATTTCAGATTTTATCTTTTGAATTCACATACAATGGTGTATGTCACCGATCCAGCAGTCAAAAGTGTGCTTACTCAGCAGGAGATGGGCATAAAGAGGGGAAATTGGATCGCAAGAGTTCAAGAATATGATCTGGAGATTAAGCCAACCAAGCTTGTTCACGGGCAAGGTCTTTGCAGATTATTGGCGGAAGATGGAGATCGCAAGTTCAAGAGCAATGGTGGAATTGGTTCAAACCAAGAAGTTGAAGAAGACCTTCCTTTGGTCTTATTAGTTAATTCTGCAGAAGAATGGTATACACCTCTATGGTATTATTCAACGTATGGAGAATGTCCACGTCACATGGACAAACAGCAGAAAAGAACATTGAAATTGAAAGCACAAAATTTCGTGCTAGTTAACAACGTTTTGTACAAGCGTGGCCTTGACGGAACTTTCCTATTATGTGTTGGAAAGGATTAGCAGCGAAGGTTGTTAGAAGCTTTTCATAATCAGGCATGCGGAGGACACTTTTCATCTAGGGTCAGTGCATTAAAGATTCTACGAGCACAGTTTTATTGGCCAACTATGTTTTGTGACGCATATGATTGGGTGTACAAATGTCAGTTATGTCAGCAGTTTGCTGGTAAAGTGAAATTGGCATCCTTTCCACTCAGGCCAGTTGTTATTGATGCTCCATTTCAGCAGTGGGGTATTGATTTTGTAGGACCTGTCAATCCAGTTTCCAGCAAGGGGCATGTGTTTGTCCTTATAGCGACTGATTATTTTACAAAATGGGTTGAGGCAGTTCCTACTAAACGAGCTACGTCCGAAGTGGTTTGCAGCTTTCTCAAGGGGAATATCATTTCTCGCTTCGGAGTTCCTCAGAAAATTGTGACTGATAATGCAACTTGCTTCTCGTCAGAGGAGATTTTAAGTTTTTGTTTTGATCACGGCATCATGTTGTCTCATTCGTCAGATTATTACCCTCAGGGTAATGGACAGGCCGAATCTTCCAATAAGAACATTGTCACAATTATACGCAAGTTGGTTGAGTCAAATCAACGAGCTTGGCATACTAAGTTATATGACGCCCTTTGGGCTGATCGTATAACTCCAAAAAGAGCTATTGGCACCTCGCCTTTTATACTTTTGTATGGTACAGAAGCTATTCTGCCGATTACCTTGGAGCTGTCTGCTTTACAGTTGGCATCTGCAGTGGAAGATGAAGAATTCAATGATCCTATTCAGAAGAGGATATTGCTCCTGATGAAACTTCAAGAGGAGAGGACAGAGGTTGTTGATAAGATCACTCAACACCAAGAAAGGGTGAAGAAATTTTTTGATAAGAAAGCTCGTCACAGAGACTTTCAAATTGGAGATCAAGTCCTTTTGTGGGACAAAAGGCATGAGCCAAAAGGGATGCATGGAAAATTTGATTCCTTATGGTTAGGGCCCTTCCAGATTCATGAATCCGCAGGAGAGAACACATATATTCTTTCACATCAAGATGGAAGGCTCTTCCCGCTTCCTTATAGCGGGCAGTATCTTAAGCACTTCAACCCTCCGGGGGAGGAGTAATATTGTAAATACTTTGTAAGTAATTTTTATGCTTTATCGTTGTGTCGTATTGTATTTCCCCGTTCTGTGATGTTTTTGTCGTGTTTTAGGTGATTTAGGTAGTCTTGTTTTAGGTGATTTCTAGGTTAGGTTTTAGGAAACTCCAAATGTTTTAGGTGATTAGGGAAAAGTTTTGACTCCAATGCCCAATTATAAAACACTGGTCTACTTAACACTGAGATTCTTAGGTTCTCCTATGTCGTAGGTATCCGACATGGTCACCAGATGGAGCCTAATGTTGTACCCAAACCAAATTTTTTGCTTCATCAAGTAGAGAATCTGAATTCGTTTATCATCAGATAGTCAAACCTTGCTCCGTTTCCTCATGCTCTGTTTTCTTGAGGAGATTGGATAGATTAAGTTTAGTTGTAGTTAGTGGATCTGCAAAACCAGAAAATACTCAGCTGCAACGTATAAGTTCTTTCAAGAAAGCCTTGTGCCTCTACAGCTGAAACAAAAAGATAGGACATAGTTTAGCTTATTTCCCTTTGCAAGTATTTTTGTCAAAGCACAACGAGGGAGCTTCCCCTCCTAATTTGAAGAGCACTCATTGCGTAGTGTACATAGGCTGTTCATAACAACTTTTACTCCAGAGGTGTTAGTTGTTACGCCAACAAACCCTCTGAATTGACCTTGATAGGCCACCAGGTAGACTAGGTATGACACCATGTGGAATACATGAAATTGGAAGTATTCTGTTATTTGTTGATGTAGGCAGTCACTAATCAAAGTAGGCCAATCATAGAACTCGGTCTTTTTCATGATATGAGGTATGGCATAAAACATCCAAGGTTGGAACTTGGTGGCATCCTCTGAGCCAGTGACCCTGTTGAGCAAAGTGATGATGATGGCAACCTCGTCCTTGAACTCCCTCGCCCGACATTCTTGGGCAATGTTTTATGTTTTTCTTTCATCCATCTCTGTGCAATCTTCTTACTATATTTATCTTTATGCATATTCCACATCCTTTCGCATTCATCCTTTGAAAGAGTTACATTTCAGGCCACGGGGGAATGGAAAAACACCTTTCGACCATATCAGGCTTTAGACTGCAAATCAATCTACCGTCTGCTAACTGGATCTCCCTTGTAACCGGGTTGTAATGCTTAATGCAAGCGATTACGAACTCAAGGCTCTGAACTGATATAGGAATTACGCTGCTGCGAGGAGTCCTAGAATGTCCCAGGTTCTTGATTGAAGTGTTGCCTGCTCTCTCCAAGGTGATCAAACAAAGCTTGACATGATGCAGTCTGTCTCACTGTTTTGATGTAATTGTGAAAGAGAGCTGATTGGACTTGAAAACATTAGGAGTGTACTCCATTTCAGAAAACTTGAAGAATGACTGTAAACTCGCCTTGGTTCGGACAAGTCTTGAACAATTTCTATTTTTAGAATGCTGATTTTTGTGCTCCAACGGACAAATTTTTTGAGAAATTTTTCTGAGATATGGGTTTTGTTCAGAATATCGATGCAAGACAACCCAGATCGTCCGTTTTTGAAAATTTTGAATTTTGCCTGAAAAAGCAGCAAACCCTAATTTCTTCAATTTTTCCCAAAAAAAGTTGGCATCTAGGTTTTGTTCAGAATGTGATTAGAAATGAACCCAGTTGATTGGATTTACCAAAATTACGCGTTTGTCGAAAAAAGCAGAACCCTAACAACTTTCGAAAAAGCTACTATGGGTTTTCTTCAGGATTGGAAAAGACCGAGATGGATGAAATTTGAATGTATTGAGGTTTTCAACGACATGCAAGATAAAAGCACTTGCTGCAACTTGTGAAGTTCTTGAAAAATTCTTGAAGATTGAGGCAAAAGACCCACATGACTGAGAAGAATGGAAAGCCTTGGTCTTCTACTTGCAAAATTTGATCTTCTGGAACAAGAAGAATGAAAAAGCAAGGGTTTATGCTTGCTGGTCTGAAAAATCTGATGTAAAACCAACAACTATGGATTCTTGAATCACAAAAAATTCTTCAAACTTGCTGCTCCAACTTTCTCCTCTGAAGGCTACCTGCAAAAATAATGAAAAAAAAAACAGTGAAAAGGAGTGTTAAATAGACTTAGGGTTTGATTTAGGTTTTGCTTTCTTTTTTGCTTTTATTTTCAAAACCCTAAATCTCAGTCTCTTTGAATTTGGACGCCATCCTTCTCTTGCAATTTTGAAAATTTTGAAAATTCTTGAAATTTCTCTAAGGCATGAAACTTTGGGCGCCTTTCTTCAATAGGGGCGCCCACTTCTTCCAGTGTTAGTCAAAATTTTAACCTTTTCAACTTTCCTTCATTTTGACATGCTACTTCGCCTCTGATTTCCCGTTGACAGATTAACCTGACAGGCGAGCTGAAGTTTTCACGACGGAGCTTGACAGATTCTGAGAAAGAAGTTCTGGAGGCACCTCCGGCGAAAGACTTCATTTCGACCTCCGAATTCATGGGAGCCTTTTCCTTCGAGGGGCGCCCATTTCTTCCAGAGATTTTCATGATTTCCAAGTTCTTCCTTCTCCCTCTGATCTTCTGATGAATCTTCGATTCCGGGAGCTGTGTAGATCCGACTGACTGTCTGAATATTTCGTTGGATAGCCAGACTGATTTTGGTGAGGCATTCCAGTATGCTACTTCTGCAAAATCCATCATTATGAGCTTCAAAAGTTTGGGCGCCCTTCCTCAACTGGGGCGCCCATTTTTTCCAGACTTAGAAAATTTTCAATTTTATTCATGTCTTTCACTCCTACAGGTGATCTTGTTGAATCCGGAGTTTCGGGCGTCGGATTGATGGATGTTTGGGCTCGTTGCAAAGCTGAGAAGATTTCAGGAGGGGTCTTCTGGAAACAACTCTGCCAAAAAGTGTATTTCAGGTCCTCAAAAGCTTGGGCGCCCCTGGCAAGCTGGGGCACCTAGTTTCACCAGAGTTAGTTTATTTTTTCAACTCTCATCGGACCCTCTGTTCAGCTCTTTGAATCTGATGACTGCGAGCTCCGTTTGTCGTGCTGGATAGCTCGCTGGAAAGCCTGTTGCATTCTGAAGACATCTCGTTATAACTTTGACTGCAAATTCATCTGTTTGAACCCTTGAAAAGTTGGGCGCCCTTCTTCACTTAGGGCGCCCATTTTCTCCAAACTTAGAAATTTTTAACTTTAATCTTCTTCTTCAAGTTTCAGATCTTCATTCTATATCTTCCACTTTGACTCGAATTTTCCGGAGACTGGATTGTCGGATGCTCTGACGGGGATATCCATCGCGAAGCTGACTGAACACTGAGCAACTTCCATTGGAGGTCCAAACCCTAATTCACTCATCTGGTGACCTAAAAAGGTGGGCGCCTTTCTTCAACAGGGGCGCCTAAACTCAGCAGACTTAGAAAATCTTCATGACTTTTCAATTTTCTTTCTTGTTCTTCATGCATGTTCATCGTTTCACCTTCCGCTGAAAGTTTGAATGCTGAAACTGACGCCTGGCAGCCGAATGACCTCCATTGATGACCTCGGAGCTCCAGATATGCTTTTGAAAAGCAAAATAGACCCAGTAGGGCAAAACTGATTATTTTAAGATTCTCACTGCACCAGCTTGATATGGAAGCATTTTGAGCCAATCAAAATCAGTTCGGACCCTATCGGACCAACTTTCTATTTTTAGAAAATTTTGCCAGTATCCATTTCGAAAGAAACCCAGAAAAACCCAGAAAACGTTACTATTTCGAGAAAATTTCTAAAAATAGCAGTTTTCCTAAAATTTAGGGATGAAAAACTGAGATCTGGGTTTCGTAGATTTAGCTGCTCTTAGCAGACCCAGATCGTCAGTTTTTGAAAATTTTGCGTTTTAACCCCTCGTGCAAGACATGCACACCCAAATTTTGACCTTTTTGACTGATTTGACAAGACTTTTACTCATTTCTTCAAAATATCTAAGTGTAACAAAAATTTTAATTTTGGGGTACAACAAAATGTTAGGATAAATCTCTGAATATGTCCTTTGTGTCACTTTGGTTTGTTCCACCAAGCCACACTAGAGTTCATTTTGGGCTCCTCTTGCATTTGTAAGTGGTTATACTTTTGAGTCTCATTGATATGTTTTGATTATTCATGGACATTAATACTATCTCTCCCTTTCTTCCTCAGTCCAACCTTTTCAGCTTGGGTTTTCTCCTAAATTACCTTCTGAAGGCCATCTCTAACCAGCTAATTGCTTGATTGAAACCACTATTTGTTTTGTTGTTGCATGCAGCCCATTTCCTTTGATGTAGAGAGCTATGGGTAATTTTATGTTTTTATCCTAGGGTAGTGTTGTGACCTTTTCACACATCACCCCATTCTAAATGGGGACCCCCCTAATTTTTGCTCCATTCTGGTCTTTTGGCTTTGGTTTTGTCTCTCTCTCTCTGTCTCTTTCTATTTCTTTCTGCTGTCTGCTTTCCGGGGATGTGCCCGCCTTTGAGCTTGAACGTGAAATTTTGGCTAAGTCTGAGAATTAGGGTTTTGAGTCTTCCGGCCAGTTTGAAGCCAAATGGAGTGAATAAGTTGAAATCTGAGCTTGGCATTGCAGTCAGCATGCTTTCAGCAAGTTCCCAGCTAAATTTCATCAAATTCTGACAACTTACTATTTTTAGTAAGTGTTCAATTCAGGGGGTTCTCTCTGCACTTTTGAAGTTTCGATCGTTACACTGCATCCAGGACATGTCAGTCTACTTGTCTACAAATTTTGAGCTAGAACTGATGACTTTCTATTTTTAGCAAGTTCACCTTCAGGAGCTGTTTTTAGGGTTTATATGCGAAGTTTTTCAGTGTCTGGAGATTCTTTTTGGGTTTTCTAAGACCTACGCGATGATATAACGTGCAAAATGAGACGATGACTTTTAGTATTCAGCCTTCGGAGGCTATCTCTAGGGTTTGCATGTTGGAATTGGGTTTTTCGAGGGCTTCGTAGTGGTATAACATGCAAACCAAGATCAGGACTTTTTCGGGAGCCGTCTTTAGAGACTATTTTAGGGTTTGCATGCAGGGCTTTTCAACGCATGTCAGGTTATTCTTTATGGGTTTTTCAAGAGCTACACAGTGATATGACATGCAAGGCGAGATGATCACTTTTCAGAGACTTACTATTTTTAGCAGGATCATTCTGCAGCTGCCCAGCACATCAGTATCACAAACAAAGCAAAGTGCAACAGAAACAGAGTCAAACGGAGGTCGTTTGATCGACGTGCAAGTCAGATTAGGGTTTCCGACTTCGGGACCTAAAATGAGGGGTCAAATGCCAATTTTTTTGAAAACCGGTGTATCCCATTTCGATCAGTATCTTTTAGGCTATCTACTGGTAAAATTTGAAGGCAATCAGAGCACTTACTATTTATAGTAAGCCACTTTTGAAACAGGCTATAAATAGTAAGTCAGTAGCGGGCGCCGGTGTGAACAGGCAAGTCTACCGATGAGGGTCACACCATCCAAATTTCAAGTCAAACGGAGTTGGGGAAGTCTCGAAATCAAGTAGTTGCTATAAATAGTAAACCACCTTCAGAAACTTGCCATAAATAGTAAGTCAGCTCGAAACGGCAGTGTGAATAGATCACCTAGGTCATGAGGATCCTGTGACGCGAATTCCAGATCAATCCAAGCTTCAAAAGTATAAAAATCAGAGGGCTTACTAAATATAGTAAATTAGGAGTGAGCATGCTGGAAAAATGCCTAAGTCTGAAGAAATTCCTGCACACCCTGTCAAATCCGCCCAAGATAAGATTGGTTGAAGGATGGAGAGATTTCAAGTGTTAAAGTTCCTTCTTGACCCCCAAAATGCGCCCTGTCTTGAAGGTGGTGATAGAAAAATAAGCTAATGCAAAAGTTAAATCCTCCTAGACCCCCTAAATGTGCTCTTAGCTTGAGAAGATAGAAAAAGTTTATAAGGCATGAAAACATCCTCCTCCACCCTCAAAATGCGCCCTCAAGGAGAAATAGGATGAAAAGTTTCTAAGTCTGGAGTTAAATCCTCCTCATACCCCAAAATGTGCCCAACTACCAAGAGACATCAAGAAGAAAAAAACTAAGTGTTAGAAACTTCCTGTAGGGGTATCAAAATGCGCCCATGTTAGAAGAGGGGTCAAGGAAAGTCCAAAGATGTTGAAGTCAAAATTCCTCACCACATGCTAAATGCGCCCAAGATGAAGGTGAAGATGGAAAAAAAGTTACCTAGGTGTTGAAGTCAAAATTCCTCACCACATGTAAAATGCGACCAAGATGAAGGTGAAGATGGATGAAAAAGTTGCCAAGGCATGGTGAAATCCTCCTAAACACGCTAAATGCGCCCAAGTGCAAGGTGAAGGTAGATGGATGAGGAAATATCCTAAGGCAGTGGAAGTTAATTCCTCCTAGACATGTAAAATGCGCCCAAGTTCAGGATGGAGCTAAGGCGTGCTAAGTGAAAATTCCACCTTGATATGCTATATGCACCATGACTGAAGAAGGATGAATGGAGAAAAATATTTAAAGCAAAATGCAAAACTTCCTTCTAGGACCCCCCTATATGCGCCCATGTTGGTGATGATATGTCAAAATTTTTTCTAAGTATTAAAATTTTTCCTCCTAGAGAAAATACGCCTAGGCTTGAAGGAGTGATGAAATTTTCTTGAGACATGGATAAAATTGGCAGTTGATGAGTCAGAATGTGCCGGCTTCATGAGGATGATGAAAATTTTCAAGGCCAAGCAAGAAAATACGCCCAAAGTTGATGAATGAAGATAAATTTGATGGAAAAATATTTTTCTAAGGTAAAAATTCAAAAAAATTAAATGTACCCCTTCATTTGTAGACACATGAATTCGACGCTTTCTGAAGGGAATTTTCTTCTGGGTACTGGACATCTTCGACAAGGAATGGATTCTAAAGTCTTCCACAGCTTACCAAGAATTTTGAGATGAAGATTTTTCATGGGCACCTGATTGATGAATTTCCTAAGGGGAAAATTTAAAAATTTTCTGAGGCAAGGAATAAATGATATTTTTGAAGATAAAATGCCTTGGCTGATGAATTTGAAGTTGATTGCCTAGGTGAATTTCATCAAATTCTTTGCGAAAATAATCTTCTTGAGCCAGAGATGAATAAAATCAAAGTTGTCAACATTTCAACTGATGAAGTGAATTTCTGAAGAGAGTACAATTGAAATTAATATTTTTCGAAAGATGATTTAAAAGTACTAAGTACGCCTTGACCAGTAAAGTGAATCTTTTTGAAATTCTAGAACGTCAAATATTCTAGATGTCGAATGCCAAGTGTTGCAGCTGCTTGAGGAGGTAAATTTGAATTCCTGCAGTGAAGTGGTGGAAATTTAATGAACTGGCTAAAATTGGCTCCTCCTAGAATTCGACTTAGCTATTTGAGCTACGAAGTTGTTTCATTTTTCTCCATCAGCTGAAGAAGTTCGATTTGAATCAGAAGAAGATTGCAGTGCAAGCTAAAACTTGGTGAAGAAGTGCGGACTTGGGCTCTAGTTGTGAGAGTGTTGCAGCTGAAGTCAAACTTTGAGAGTGAATTAGTTCTAGGCTGAGAAGTTGCTGAGGCTAAGTTGGCCGATTCTCTCTAAGTGCTGAAGTTGCTGAAGCTAGCTTGGAAAATTTTCTAAGCATTGAAAGTTCAAAGTTGCTGCAAGAGGAGTTGAGGTTTGAAGATGGAATTTAGTGCTGGAGCTTCTCATTTTTTCAAAATTCGACTAGCAGCCCCAATGTGATTTTATTTTCTAAGTTAAATTGTTAATGACTATCTTTTGTTTTTGTAGGATAGCTGAAGTAAGAGCAATTGGTAGAGATAATAATGCTGAGTCTAGCAAAGCAAATGCATCCAGGCAGGCTGTAATCAAGCAGCTGAGCAAGCCTTTCCTGCCGGAGTCAAAATTCTCTTCGAAGCTGGGCAAGTTGGCTGATACAAATTTGGGTTCTTTCAACATGGAGGCTTTCAGAAGTCGAATGATGGGAATTGGAGGCCATCGTCCTTCAATCACTTCTCACAATATTGTTAGAAGTGGACTATATGCAACTGCTGGTTTTCCACTAGCCATTCAGTGTCCAGAGCTGATTATGGAGTGTGCTAACTGTTACAATCTAGACCGAAGGACTATCACATCATCAAATGGCAAGTTGTTCGCCAACCTCACAATCCAGACTGAAGGACTATCACATCATCAGATGGCAAGTTGTTCGCCAACCTCACGCCTGTAGCTATTGGCAAAGCATTTGAAATTCCTTCGCATGAGAAGATGATCTACAAGACGAGAGAACGTGTTGAGCGAATGTATGCCTCAACCTATGGGTTCTCCTAGGGTGCTTCAAAATGCTACCTGGTTTGTCTGGGTCGAACTCGAGCGAACCCAGGTTGAACCCAAGCAGAATTTGTGGCCCAGGCAGAGTTAAAACTATTTTTTTTTGTATTTTTAAAATTGTTTTGAAATTTTCACTTTGATTAGTGCCCAATGGAACCCTAAAAGAAGTACCATTGTATACTGATACAAGTTATAACTTGCAATTCATGGCTACTCTATTGATCTAAAGACTAAAATTAACAAACATAAATCAATAACAGTGTTTGACTGATTGCCTACAACACCCAACAAACAAAGCTTTAGGCCACAAGGTTTGAATGCAGATCTCTGGGTAATGCTTACTAGGATGTATTGTATGGCTTAGAGGACAAAGCAATGCAATACTAGCAACCTATATTTTCTGACATCACAAGTTGATACATTTATTTGAGACCTCCTCCAAGTAGGCTATTGATCAGTGTCATTCATGTGTTGGTATAAATCCTTTCCCATTGTCCTTTCCCATTGTCACAACAACTTGGAGGTTTTTCAATATTAGCTGCTCAGATATATTATGGTTACAACTTCTTTTGAAATTTTATAACAATGGATGATGTTTATCTATTCTAAGAGAATTTAAGACAAATGTGAATTAGATATTGATGATTTAGATTATCCATTTGATGATTAAAAGTGTTGTAATATTGAACTTGAAGTTTGAACGATGAATATTTATCATGCATGTTTTAAATGACATTCAAGTTTATGGTAGTTTTGTTTTTTATATGATGTTATGTGATATTCTAATCCTAATTCATGCTTCTAGGCTGCATGTATATATATTTTTTATTTTTACATGTTTTTTGTACTAACGAATCCAAAACGAACCCAAAGCCCCAAAAAGCTTTTAGCCAAACGCATGAACCGAACTGCCGAAACTTGAACCCGAACCCGAACCAATACTAGAACCGACAAGTTAGTGAAAAATCCATAACGAAGCCTCCCAACAAGCAAATTGTGGAGTTGGAGACCAAAGAAAAAGGCATTGATGAGTTGTAATGTCCTCGATTTGAGCCAAATTGTTTTTTGAGATTTTAGCTTAGTTCTTGAGTTTTGTAGGTTGTTTGGTAAGAGGTGGGAGACTCCAAAGTTCTTGGAGGACACAAGGTTGGTAATTTAGTATTTCTATTTTTTGGCAATGGGCCTAGTTAGGAGTATGGATTATAGTGACACTTTCAAAAGTGTTTTCAGACTCCCGGGGAGTTCTCTAAACTTCTTGGAGAGTACATCTATTTCTAGTAAGTCATTGAGTTGGGTCCAATCATCTTCCTACTGCTTTAGTTTCATCATAGTGTGTTTAGAATTGGATTCCAATGTCATTGCAATACTTTCTGCAACTTGGGTGAATTATTCAATTATTAATTAATATTTCACTAATGTTATCTAATGTTGAGAAATATTTAAAGGACAACTTAGTGCAATAGCTTTTTGGAAATGTGATTAAGTCTTTTAAAAAGTTGGATGCCTAGTTATAAGGAGTCTTTTACATGTAATGAATTATTTAGTTAAAAAATAAAACACTTTTAAATTTTTTTGGAAATAACAAAAAATGTTGTTTTCAAGAGAAGCAACAAAAAAGCAAAATAAATCGATTTTTGAAAAAAAAACAATGAAAAAGCTACAAAAAAACTATAAAAGGAGTTGTTTGGGGCTCATTTTAATATGTTGAAGATTTTTTACATCATTATGCTGCCAGGTTGAACCTGCGTGTTTTTCATAAAATCTTTTAAAAACAAAAACCCTCATTTGATTTCTTGTTTCGGATTTGGAAGACAATCCCTAGCTGGAGTTATTGTGATTTCATTCAGGAATCACCATTGTGCCTCAACAAAGTATCAGTTTTTGGGGTTTCAATATGAAGGTATTCAATGCTTTCTAGTTTGCAGATTTTTGGGGTTTTATTAATGATCTTTTGCAGATTTGTTTTAGAGGTTTCCTTGAGGGTGATTGAGAAGGTTATTTTTCAGAGGGTTTCTTGCAGACCTGGCATGGGGTTTGGAGATTGAACCACCCCCTTTTCTTTTGGATTTGCTGATTGTATGGTGGTGCCGGGTATGTCTCTTTTTGTTTGGCATAGATTGGAAGTGGTCTTCACTGTGTTAATAGGTGTTTGATGAATTTATTTGGTTCATAGATCTGCTGTCCCCGAGTTTCAAACCTGCTGGGTATGATTTGCTTATCTTTTCATGATCTTTGGTAGTTGTCGGTGGCACTGGGGGTGTATGTTACTGCTGGTCATCGCTGGGAGGTGTTTTTTGGTGGTTTTGAAAGGTGTTTGGTGATTTACCAAGGCTATTTTAACCTACAATAGCAGTATTTTAGACTCACAACAGCTCTCCTGGTCATGTCAGACCTGATTCATCACATACATCAGCCTACATGGTGATTCTTAGACCTGTCACAGATCATGTCAGTGAATAATCTCAAGGTATATCATTAGCATTTGAGTTGGTTATGAGTTGATGAGAATTCAGAGTGATCTTATTGGCTGTCCACACCTGTAGCAGAAAGTTTCAATGTATTTGCACACCTGCAACTAGTTTCCACTCATCCTTTCAGGTATTTTGTTGATCTTTATAAGCTGGGAGGTTAATTCATGATTGTGGGAACTTTGGGAATTAACATAATTAGTGCTATCTGTATCAGCATTGTAAGCTTCATACACACTGTAATCTTTATTAGAAACTTATGACAGCAGATGTACCTTGTTGATACGTTTCTGATGAGTTTACATATTGTCAGAAAAAAAAAAAAAATGTAGGGTGGTTATTACATGAGTAATGTATATCTACCTTAAACTAAAATTAGACTGCCATTTCCGAGGTGAGACCACCTATTGTGTGAGAAAAGGGTCATTGTCCCTCTCCCCTACATGCCATTTCTGGTGCATGGGAGAGATTGATCCTTCCGTTTTCTTGCATTGGGATAGACGAATTGTCATTCATTAGAATTGAGCTGTGTGGGAAGGAAAATCATGTCTCTTTTCTTGGGTTTGGGTTAATTTGAGTGTCCTTTCTTCTTGGACTTCATACTTTTTGGGGGAGAAGGGATGGTTGCCCCCCCTTGCCAAGAAATTGCTTGTGGATGCGGGATTGACAATCAAAGGGGGAGGGGAATTGAATGGTAGATGGTCATCCAATTTCCTCCATGTTATGAAGGGAAGCAAAGGAGTGGATGTGGATGGGCAATATAGATAGTGGCTGATTGTAGGCTTGGGGAGAAGGGAAAACCACCCCTTTTCTCCCTTAAAATATTTTTCTGGTTGCTGGATTTTATTCCCGAAAATTTTGAA